>VURO01000696.1:5202-17752 GCA_015108175.1 Pelvicachromis taeniatus | reverse complement strand
ATAATTGTATACAATTGAAATTACAAAAAGAATAATCTCATCTTTCACATTGATCTGTGATATTTGGTTAAATCAAGATGTTGAAAAGCAAACTAAATGTAATACCTTGTATTATGTAAGTTGAAACTCTTTGTGATGTGTACTTGGGTATATTCTGTGCCCAGTGTCATTTCTCACATCATCTGTAAAATCTACCCTCAACTCATGCCTGTCAGCAGTTCTAATTTTGGCAGCATGATTAACATCAAGAGTCACAAGTTCATATCTACCCTGGATATGAGTAACTTAAAATTTTAGAATCAGAAGGTCAGCTCATTTCCAGTTAGTGGGCAGGATAACAATGGGAAAGTGAGAATGCGCAATGTCTATTTTGGAAATAACAAAATGAGTGGGATGAAGGCAAATTAAAGTCTGAGGCAGATCTGAGTAGGTAGAAAAGTGACATTTTTGTTGAGCTCTCTAAACTGTTTGTTGCATTGACTATGCTTTAGTGTGTAAGAGGCAGGACAGAGATGGTTATATTTTAGTAAATGTATCCGTGGTCATCTTTGGAAGCTGGATCGTACTCTGGGAACCTCAAAATCTTGTGATGCTAATTATTCATGCTCTGGACTTCTCATATATATTTTTTCTTTAATCAAATATTCCACTTTGGTTCTAAGACTAAGAATATTGTTGTTGCAGGTAGTCAGAGCCTGCTCTGCTTCTGTTATATATTGCCCCTGGGACTGGTGAAATGTATTTGCATAGTGCACATTCTGAGGGATAATTCTGCTCTCCGAGACACTTGTTCAGTCTTAAAAAATAGGGCTTGTCCCTCAAAACTACCTTCTTAATTAGCTGCAGCAGAAGGCGGCATGCTGCATGCCTTTAATGGTGAAGTGGAGTGCAATAGGCCACAAGTGGGACTGTAAGGCAATTTCACCTTCATTAGCCCTCAGTGAGGTATTGGCATTTGATAACTACATTAACAGTATTAAATAAGAGCTTTGTAAACTGCACTGCGGTTGGCACTGGAGTTGCTCCTCACTCCTCAAGTTCAGCACGTTGACCTTTATTTTTCCGACTTGGTTTACACAGAAAGAAAGCAGAGTGAAAATGTGCAGATTGAGAATGTACAAACTTTCTGTCGTTAGAAGCTAGAGCCTTACTCGCCAACTTCTCCGCTAGTTGAAGACCTGCTATATCAAGCTTGCAGTTTGACGGTATGCCCTGGAATTATTATTCATTATTTTTGCAAATATGGGATCCTTTATTTACTTTTAGTCACATAGGCTCATGCTTTAGTCAAAAGCGTATAGAGTACATAACATTTTAATGTCACCATAAAAGAAATAATAACAGTTAAACAAATAAAACTACACAGTTAAACCATTAAATAACCTAAATAATGAGAGATGAGAAAAGGAAGTGGGTAGTGGGCAACATTTGAGGTGGGTTGTAGGCTGCCCATCCAATCAGAAGTTAGAAACAGTTGTGTTTTGTCATTGGCTAAAAACCTTATTTTCTTTTTCCCTTTTTATAATAAACTTTTGATTGGTTTGGCAAGGCACACTTTTGGATGGGTTGAACCCAGCAACCGCCAACATGGGTGCATAAGCCTTTCTATGGCTGAAAAAGCAATAATGCTGATTATGCTCCATCTCTTTTCTTTTCCCAGGCTGTGTTGATCTTGAATCACACTGAATGGAGAGCATTGAAGTTTCTTTAAGATGACTCGGACACATCCCCCTGATATACTGGCATCAACTCTGTATCAGGACATTAATCTAAATCCCATCACTGACCACTCCATTTCTCTACACTCCAACCAGCAATGTGACTTGAAAATGATTGATAAATCAGAAATCATTAACAAAAGACACTGCCGTAGTTTTGACTTCATTGAGTCACTGGATGACCCACAGACCCTCTCTTCCTCGATGGAGTATCCTTACAAAAGGCCCGAGCATCAGACATTAAATAAAGATCTCGCGTGGAATGGATTGGATCAACCAGGACATCTTCGCTTTTCTTCTCCAGATCTGTTTAACACCAGGCAGTTCCAGCAGCACAGCACCCAAGACAAATCCAGCAATCTTACGTGGTCAGATTCAAAAAAAAGATCCAGGTCCAAAAGTGCTCCCAGGATTAAGGCTACTCTCACCCCTGTACCCATTTCAGTATCTCCTCCAGGGACCAGGAAGGGGAAGGATGCAACTCAGGCTGCATCAGATACCTTGAGGACTTCTGAAACAGTACGAGATTGCTACTCAACAAATAGGCCTTTTTTAAATGAGGTGCATCCTATCAAACTGCAGCCTCATGCTCCCCTCTATGTATCAGACTGTTTTGAGGAGGACAAATCAGATAAACCCGCTGTAACCCCTCATGTTAGGTGTCGTGTGGACATTAAGCCAGATGCTGCTGTACTGCAGCACACGTCAAGACAGGTTCCCAGTGTGCGTCCTGAGCACCTTTGGCAGAGATATTCTCAGGCCAGTAGCAGCAGAGGTTTGTATGTGCCTCGACAGATGGTCTCCTCACCAACGCCCACTCCAAGTGAATGCTATAGTGGAGATTTTAGACAGGGCTACCACTACACCACCAGTATGTCTCCTATCTCTTACCAGCATCTAGACATGCACAGAATGCCATCACCAACAGCACCATATCTGACTCAAGAACAGAGAGCTTACTCAAATCCCAACATACCAACCAAGTTTTTCTATACAGAAGATGCAGTCCGTTATCCAGTGCATCCCTATTCTAGAGCTTACTTTCAGGATGATCGGTCCAGTCTAACCAGTCATGGTAGTACAGTGACCAGTCAGTACGATCCAAGGACTCGTTGGGTTCACACTCTTCCTGTCAGGTCATATTACGCAGACAACTTTCCCAGAGAGCCTGCACATTCTGTATATAGCAGGCCTTATTCCACAAGTGAGGCAAGTTCATACTTTTCTCAAACTCCACTGTCTAGATCTTGCTATGGTGAGGACAACCGGTTCAATCCGTATCATATGAATAGCTCAAGGTTTGTTTACTCCAAACCATTTAGCTCTCCTATGGAGCAGTACCTTCCATCAAGGCCATACCATACAGAGGGCCGTCGACGCCCTCGAATGTCTCAGGCCTTTTCAGATGACTGGTATCGCTCAAGCATATCTGGTTACTCTAATCAGTCCTCTCAGCAGACGCCACCAAGAGTAAGGCAAGACTCCAGTATACCCCCATGGTTTTCCAATAGCTGTACAGATACAAGTCGCCTAGGAGCAGAAATAAAAAACCATTCAAAGTCTTGGGACAATATTCTTTATCCACGTCATGACAGAGACCAGTCAGTGCCACGTGGACGAAGTTATGAAAATTTGTTTTACCAAGCAAGGAACGGCACATCCTCTGATGTTACATCTCAACCTGTCATTCTTAACCTATCAAGTTCACCGAGGCGCTATGCTGCCCTGTCACTGTCTGAAAACTCTCTAGAGAGGGGTTCAAGCAATCCGTGGAAGAATAGCAAGAGTGGACACTGGTTTGTAACTCCAGAGATCACCATAACTGACAATGACCTGTGTGCAGGCAACAGCCGACGACGTGATGTCCACTCTGTTAGCTGGGATACACTAGATGATGAAAAACCACCATCTACCAGAGAAGTTCATCCGAAGCAGCCATCTAATGCAACAGACATTACCAAAGATAGGAAACATAACAACTTCTCCCTGCAGCAGAGCCTAGAACAGCTGGATGAACTCTTAGCTGATTTGGTCGTTGACTACAAACCACCAACTAGCAGAAAGTCCAGTGAAGACCTTTTAGACCAGCTAAAACACCTAATCACTGAAGATGATGAGAAAGACAGGGGTTTGTCTGGGCACGAGAACTTAGGATGTCTGAACACTCAGCTTCCCTCCTCCAAATCTAGCCCTGACACCATCAAAGACCCTGATAGTGGGTGTGATGCTTTACAAAGAAGTGCAGAAGAGTGCTCTCCAGACCACAGCACTGATGAAGATGACACTATGGTGTGTGCTAATAAGAAATGCAACCGCATTGAGAATATGTTCAATGCCTGCCTGTATTTCAAGTCTTGTCACAGTTGCTACACCTTCTACTGCTCACGAAATTGTCGCCGGGATGACTGGGAGATCCACAAAGAGACGTGCCTGTATGGTCGTGTCAGCAGTGTGTGTCGACACACTCTTAAGTTCTGCAGAGAGAATACAGAGATCCACAAAGCCTTCTCACGAGTTGCTAAAGCTGGCTATCTCTCCAGAGGGAGAGGCGTCCTCTTTCTGGGTTTTGCTAATCCAGAGACAGCTGACAACTTCCTGCAAGTTGGGCTTGAGAGCCTCCTCATGTCTCCCACATACTTATCTCTTAGAGAGCTGGATGGCTTCAAGGACAACCTAGGAGAGTACTGCAAGGAACTGCAGCAAGCAGGTCATGAGTATGACCCCAATGAATGTTTCCTCTTGAATGTATCCATCGCTGTTGGTGAACTAGTGCCTAACAGACCTTCGCCAAGGGTCCAAACACCAACAGTTCGAAAATATGCAAAGGTGTCCTTAGCCTCCTCAAGCCCTGACAAAAAGGTACTCAAGAAGGATAGCGAAATGGAAACGCTCATCCTCACTCCCCCTCCGGGCACACCAGACATTGACAAGGAGGGAGAGGAGGGAAGAAAAGCTAGAGAAGTCTGCTTTGTCAATATCCAGCGCGAGCTCAGGACCAGAGGAGTTTTCCTTCGTCATGAGTACCCCAAAATCTATAATCAGCTGTGTGAGTTTGTGGAGAGCAACAAAAGGTTCACTCCTACTACTATATACCCAATAGATAAGAGAACAGGGAAGCAGTTTATGTGCATGATCATGGCAGCATCTGAGCCAAGAACATTAGACTGGGTGGGCACCCCCCATCTCTTGGATGATATCATATAGTATAGCACTAATTAGTAATGATAATGATGTCAGCTAAACTAAATGTATATACTGGAAATACATTGTGTGATTTAGCAAACTAAATATTAATTTGGAAATAGATGTAAATAAAGCATATGTGACCAGCCTCTCTCTCTCTCTCTCTCTCTCTCTCTCTCTCTCTCTCTCTCTCTCTCTCTCTCTCTCTCCCTCTCTCTCTTTCACTTCTGTCTGTTGCCACAGATACACAAAACTCACACGCATAAACACACACTTGTAACATGTTGTTTTTGGCTTGTTTTGATCCCGTTGCCCACAGAACAGTTAAACAGTTAATAGCCTGCATGTAGACTAGGCAAACTCTCCAGTTATCAAGGTGTTTAAGATGTGAACATGTATGAATGTGCAGTCTCTGCAGACAATTTATGAAGCACAGAGTATTTATTAAGTGCACATTTCATTGCCTACACATAATAGTGTGCAAAGCCAGGTTTCATATTGTAACAGTCATCCACTATTAATTTCTCCAACAAATGTTAAATCATATATTTATATCTTGTTACAGTGGTTGTAAGATTACAACTGTTGTTTATCCGTATATAAGTATTATTTCCTTGATATGCTGTAGATGTGTGGTTTTTTTAAAAATTATATTAGTCATTGTTTCATAGATAAAGGAGTACAATCAGACCGCCCATTGTTTTCCCACATTCAGGGTTTAGTTGGAACTTATTTCATCTTGTGAAAAGACTTGATGTCATTCTTATATAAATTGCTTTGTTTGAAAGTGGCCTTCAGTCGAAAACAACAACAAAAAAAAGCATTTGACACAAAGCAATGTATAGGGTTAGCTATTTCTAAAGGCTTTACAGCTGTAGAATTGGGTTGTTTAAACTACCATTGTAAATGAATAATTATTTTGCTCAAAGCATGTTATTTATATTTAAGGTATTTTAATATTGATATTGCTTATGATCAAATTTATTATGTTAACAAGATACCATTTGATGCATAGAAATGTAAGAGGTATATATATTGAATATTAGATTATTTGAACATCATGAACTTGAGACCTTATTGTAACTAATACCACAGTATGTTCCTAATTAAATCATATGCAATAAAAGAGCAACCTTAACATCTATATTGTGAAATCCTATTTTATTATAAACACTTAAAAATTCCTTTGAGCCAAGAGCTGCAAAGACTATTTGCACTTACATAAATAACGAGATAAGATTGTTCTTAACAGCACTGCAGCACTGACCCCAGACGATAAGCCTGCTTCCAATGCCATTGTTGACTAATCTAAGGTTGCCCTTTTACTTGATTATATCTTTGTGCAAGACTTTCCTCGAGTTTCTATTTTGTGATGTTTATAACACATACACATATAAATATATATATATATGAATCTATAATAAATGGAAGTAAATGAGTGATCTCGTGGCTTTGAATTTTTCTTCATGGGCTGCTTCATATAAAGGCACTGGTAAAGATGAAATAAATACGTTCTTGTCGTGGCGTCTCCCTTTTATATTATTAGAGCTCCACCTTGTGGAGTAATGCATGTATTACCATTCATAGATAATACCTGTGGCAAGGTTTTTGGTTGCATTTCCTTGCTGTCGGGGGTCTGTAGGGTCATATTAAAATTTGGCTTACATCTGCAAGGTCAACTTATGGTTTTGTGATGTATTGGTCAAAATACCAGGTCGGTATTATCAACAGCTAAATGGTAAAGACATAAAATATTTCACATTTGACCTCTGACCTCTTTGTGAAGGTAATGTAAGGTCAAACTTTCATAAAATGACTTTAAATTTAAACTATTATTAAAATCTGACTCCCTGTATTTATATTGGCATCATTTAGGAAATAATAACAATATATGAGTATTCCAAAGATTATAATAAAGTCTGCATCCAGATATTATGTCATATTTAACCTCTGACCTCAACTCACATACCCTTCAGCCACCATATTTTATCGTTTAAAAAAATGTCACCACATTGTTATTACTTGGGGTTGTATTTAGTTGTGATTTATTCACATTATTAGATTGTCATAGGAATATACTTATAATATATTACTGTTTTGCCCTTAATGCGTGCATTATTTCTTGAACACCATCAGACAATCCTGTTTCCAAAAGATTTATGAAAGGGCTCAGGCATTGACATTTTTTTTTATTGTGGAGGAGAAACGAGGCACTATTGTCTTCAGAACACGTGCTGCAATTTAAATGGCAGCTTTTAGTATCAAAAGAAAAACAAGCTTTTAATCAGTGTCAGTGTTAAGATAGCTGCAAGACAGGGTGGCTAGTTTAGCTAGCTGTAACTCAACAACATTGATCTGGTGCGCTCACCTACGTCACGTGACATCTAAGTCAGCTTTGGTGTTAATAAACTAATACATAGAAGGCAGTGTAGGAAACTCTCTTGCTTGTCTCATCACTGTTTTGTCCAATGCTAGCTCACACATGGAGTACGAGCAAGTATGAAATTGAGTACCATTTAAAGGCCTCAAGTATCATTAATTTAAATGGTTTAGCACATGTCTAACAGATAACCTTTAAGTATGGATAAAACATTCTATATGCATACATGCATTCACACCATTAGGTACATTAGTGACCTATTAGTTACTAGGTTATACCCCCTTTTGACTTCATGGCATAGATTAAACGAGGTGCTAGAAACATTTCCCAGAGATTTTGTTTCGTTTTATTAAAATTTCACTTTTTTTTTTTTTGGAAAGTGTCCATTCTGATCAAAAAATCTCGACAGTGACATCTGCAGGTCTTGGGGTGCATGGCAATGTGAAGGAGTGTTGAGGGTAGAGCGCAAGACAACAGAAGTCTAACCTCCAGATGGGATCTCTCATATTAATTGAATGCATTTCAGTTTGTTTCATGTTGATGCTTGTGGTAGCAGCCCTGAAGTTCTGTTAAACTAGGAAATGATGGATTTGGGAGTGCAGATTCAGGGGAGCACTGATTCAGCAATATAAAATAATAATAAAAAAGCAGCAACAAGCAAAATACTACTGATATGTCATTCATAAAAGGACATTTGGTGTGTATATAAAAAAACAAAAATATGACGATTTAATGGCATTGATTCTGGGGGAATAAAACTCATATTCATAAATCCTCTTGTGTTACGGTCGACACCAACCAGTTTTTAGGTTTTAAATGCATAAAATAAAGTGTCAGGAATCTCTATTTAACCAAAACAAAACAATAAAACTAAATTATGAAACGTTCTGGTGAAAAATTATGACCTTTGTATTGTTGGGGTTGGTTTAGACCCAGTTATGATATAAGATTATAAAACAATAGTGCTAAAGTCATAAACACATTGTGAGCTACATTAACACAGACAGAGAAAAGTTAGGGGCTTCTCTCTTTACCTTTTTGTCTTCTTCCCTGAACAAACAACCCCTTTTTTTCCCCTACTGCTTCACTGAAAAGATCATCCAAACAGAGATATACATATAAGGTATGTCCAGACGACTCAGTTTAGTTGGTGACTTCAAGTTTGCATCATGAAGAAATAAGAAGATTTACAATAAGCCAAGCTCTTTCTGAGGGGGAGGAGGATATAATTATCAACCAGAGGACACGGATACAAGTGATGAGTCTGGTGAGGTCTAAGTTGCTGAAGCTGCTCCTGCTGAAACATACAAATCCAAAAGTGGTGATATCTCTTGGATGGGTGAAGCTCATTTCACTGAAGTTCAATCCGGGGCCAGAGGTAACAGTAGATGAATGTTTTGCCTTTTTCCATGGAAAATGTGCCTTCTGGCAATACATGCCCAGCAATCCTGGCAAATACAACATATTGGGATGTTATGCAAAAAACAGCTATGCATGGAATTGAAAAAGATGGGGAGATTTAGAAAAGCAAACCTGCAAGTGGCATTCCTGAGAAAAGTCAAGGAAAACATCTAGTCCTCAATATGGCTTCTGGACTGCGGCCCCACAGCTGCTGGGAGGAAGGACCTGTGATAATGCTCCTTTGTGAACACAGGATGCAGCAGTCTGTCACTGAAAGAGCTCTCTAGTTCTTCTTTCTCCTACTACCTGCACTGGGTCATGGTGTTGACCCGTAACACCACAGATGTTACTATAATTTATAATATTTAAATAAAAATAAATTCAATAAATTTATTTTAGACGTGTGTTCTAAAAACAAAGTGCCTGGGAGCCACAAGAAAAATATTAAAACCAGTCTTTTCATGGATAAGGAAGCCTAACAAGATAACTAATAGGTAACAGTCAAATTGGATGGCAAACCATTGATTTGAGGGTATTTTTTGGTTGATTTAAGACACGGGTCAAAACCGACCAGTTAACATAAGAGATAGTAACGGAAATCTACCACAAGAGGAAGGTTTAAAACTCATTACTTTCCACGAAAACCATGTTTTCTATTTTAGCGTGAAATGTCCCTTTAACGACGCAAATGCTTCCTTTTGCGCATGCGCGTTGCGCAGGTCTCCTCGTGATGACAGTAAATGACAGCAGCGTTCGCTAATGAAGAAGGCAGTGTGAGACCGCTAACCGCCAACAAACTCTTGACTGACTCGAGAAATCTTATGATCAGCTGTGTTTAGAGGAGGTGGGAACAATTAACACGGACTAATTACGTTTGGTAAGTGACTGAATTCATGGTAACGCGTATTGTTGTTCACATTTGGTCCACTCAGGAGCTTGCAGCCTAAAGCTAAGCTAACGTAGCTATCGGGCTAGCTCATCATTAGCTTGACCTGCTCGGAAACGTTAGCCCAGTTTAACTTGGTTAACATTAGCAGGCTACCACAAAATTAGCCTGTTCGGCGGGCTACTTTCTTTCCGCGTCCTACAAATCGGTGCATTAACAAGTTATTCTTTACTGAAAGCAGTGTGACACCTGTGTGCCCCTTGTTCCACTTTCCTTCATAGCGTTTAGCTGGCAAGTACCGGTCATATGGTTAAATTGAAAGGATTCTCGGGTCGTCTTGTGGTGATCTACTATATGTTAAGCAGGCGTTTACGGGCATTAACATCACCCATCTCGATCTGCTGGCTGCTTGGCCAAATCTCAGAAGTGAACAACAGCATCAAATCAAGGACACTATAAACACACGAATGCCCGGCAGTTCGAAAATGTAAATGTTTTATTCAGATTTTGTGTCAGATATGCTTTCACCTACCTACCGAGAAAGGTGGGTGCGATGTCTAAAGTTGTAGCCTTTAAACATAGCCACAAACGTGATATTTGTAACGTTAAGGCTTTGTTAGGCCTTAGGATATCAGAAGCATGTTGTCATTGAACATGATTATTCAAACAAGCGGAACATGTTTCTGGCAATAAGTAAACATCGCTTGATTTTGTCCGTTACTATTGTAGTAATTACTGGTAGATTACACTAAATTAAGTCGGGTAATTTAAATTTAAATTCAGCCTGTTAGTTGTCAATTGTATAATGTGTTATGTCGTTAAAATAAAAGTTTTACATTTTTTCCCAAGGTTGAGCTTAATTACAAGCACACCTCTAAAAATCACAACACGATATACACGTGTTGGTTGTACAGTACAGTGCAGTAAAGTCTTAGCACCTGGTCAATAACTAGAGTTACAGTTTGCATGTCCTTAGTCATCTAAGCCCATAACTCCCATATTGCTCATCACATCATGCTTTTTTGTTTATAGCCTCAGTAGTATCTTTGAGTTAAAGTTTTTTAGTGAAAATTGAATATGATTCAGATCTCACTGAGGCTCAGCAAACAGGACTTTATTCCTCTGTATTTGTGGCTACAAAGAGCCTGACCAAGGTTCAAGTTTTTCTCTCTGAAACCTCAGCCACAGTTGATTCAAATTTGTTGCTCAAAATACTGAATACTAAAGCAGGCAGGCAGGCAGCAGTGGGGAGTCATGTTTAGTTCATCCAGATAATTGTTATTATAAATTTGTTGTAATACAACGATCTCCAGCCACCCCTAAAGTGATGTTTACCTTTATTCTTGCTTCGTTTAATTTCGTGTTTCATCAGTTTCTGTCCTCATGCGTTAATAAAGTGCATGCTGGTTTAATTGTTTAAACTTGCAGCGAACAGTCAGTTTTTATTTCTTCAGAAAGTATTGAGGTTCAGGAAAAATGCTGACAAAGGTCACCCGTAAACCTCACATATTTGGTGTACACTATCTGCCTGCTGAGCAGTGTAAGAAATTCTGAGAAAGGGAAGTGTGAAGAGGATGTTTGCTTGGGACCGCAGATACCTTTTGTGAAAAGTGAAATCCTTTAAATCTATAAATAAAAACACACTCAGTTCTGTTGGTTTGTGTGTGTGTGTGTGTGTGTGTGCGTGCGTGCGTGTGTGCGTGCTCATGTAGTGGGTGGAGTGGGCTGTGATCCAAACACCTTTACTCTGATGCTGAGATATTTACTAGAAGTAGGAAGTGCAGAATAAGTCACAGAACATTGTCCACGCTAACGGTGGTGTCTTGATATAGCCCCTCAAAAAAATCTGATACATTTTAAGATATTAATTTATCAATAATAACTGTGTAACAGAGTGAGAAAAATAAACCTGGAAAAAAAGCAATAAGAGTGAAAGATTTATTTATTTACTGTATTGTTGTGTGGCATTGTATCATGTTATCATGATGTAGTTTTGCTAATGAGTCAATTCAGTTAGCTCCTCGGTTTGCTTTCTGCTCCCTGTCTTCTATTTTCCCCTCTGAGTATCTTCTTCATCACAACCTACTTAACTTCTGCTCACATTATCCTCCTTCATTTAATAAGCACCATCACAAGGTTTTTTTTTCTTTTTTCTTTTCACTAAACTTGCTCTGGCATTGATAATAAATTAAGGCCTTTAGAGATGTTATGAGTGAACACCCGGTCCTCTCGTGACTCATGTTAACAGAATTCAGTAGCTGTCCTGCCACGACTTTTATTCTCACATACAGCTTACAGAGTTGACGATTATGCCTTCCCTTACTGTCTGTTGTTTGGTTTCTCTTCTGCTTTAGAGTTCCTCTGTGCTCTCCATGACTGACTCACCAGGTAGCTCTACTGTGTGGATTGCATTGACGCTCACATGCACATGAGGTTATGGCAAATGGCAGTAAATCTCTGCTAGACACTTAAAAGCCTAGTTGTATTTTCACTTCTGTCCAAGTATGTGAGGAATGTGCTTATTCAAGAAGATGAGCGGCTCAGTGGAAGTGTGCCATAAGTGTGCTTGTAAGCCAATTAATTACCTGTCAGTGATTTACATTCAGGAGGAAAAATTAGCTTTTTGTCTTTATTATTCTGATCTGTTAATTTACAAAGGTCCAAAATGTAGAGCAGTTTACAATACAATAAAGACCCAACCAGGTATTTGTTATTCCACATATTAGTATTGTTAGTGGTGGAAAGGGAAAATTCATCATCACTGAATGGATAAGGACTATATTAAAGTTTGGACATGATTGGCACCTCTTTTACTAATCATCGGTTAATCGCTTTGGTCATTTCTGAAGCTTAACTGCTGACTGGTGTGTTTTTTTTTTTTTTTGCCTTTGATTATTTTTAATTTTTATTTTTTTTGGTTTTTTTTTTTTTTTTTTTTGCCTTTTTTGTTTTTTTTGTTTTTGTTTTTTGGTTTTGTTTACA
>VURO01000693.1:0-21345 GCA_015108175.1 Pelvicachromis taeniatus | reverse complement strand
CTGTATCCCCTGTGTGTTTCAGCCTCATCGGTTCAATATGTGAATGGGCAAAAGCCTACATGAGAACATGGACACAGACATTGCCTCACTTTGGTGAAACTGAAATAATGGTTGCAGCTCTTGCTCTTTATGATCAGTGTACCCTGCTGTATACTGTCCAATGTTGAGATTAGTGTGTGTTTCAAATTAAAGTTCACAGTTTTGTACTATACTGTCATAGTAATGGTGATGGGTTAAATACATTTCATATCAAATATATTCTTTATTAACCATTACGATGGAGTTTATAGTATGAAACTGTTAGTGCTGCAGTTACAGTGTGGGTACTTGACTGTTTGAATAAAGGCACTATAACAGGACTCGGCTGTGGTGTGATTTCTGTTGAAAGGATTCTGTTTTTGTTCGTGTAGTCATATAATAATGATGATGATAATAATTAATAATGATGAGCTCCAAAGATGAAAAGCAGGTTGTAACTTTGAACTTGCAGTAATTTTGCCACTCAAAGCAATCCTGTTGTTTTGACTGCCTGTCAAAGGTTAGCATTGGAGAGGATGCTTCCACAAGCAGAAAATTAAGCACTGGGCGTCCTCCCATTCACAGGACAGTGCAAACAAGCTGTTTATTGTTCTTGTCAGTAGTTTGTTTTGTGAGCTCAGCACGAAACCAAAAACACTGCCGCTGACGTCACGAGGAGTCAGCTGTGAGCGGCGTGCTGCTAGCCGGACATCATGGTGAGCCTCTGTGGTGTTTTCGCGTTTAGTAAGGCACAATTAGGGCGGTTGCTAATTCTCTGAGGTGTAATTAGCTGTCATCTGTGTTTTTAAGAATTCCCTGTTCAGGTTTTGATATTTTTCATGACTCCGCAGTGCCGTCTGATTGGCATTCGCTTGTTCTCAAACTTCACTGGCTAGCTTTCGGCAACATTTCAGTCACGCGAGTTTTCCGATAGTTGGCGAAAACTAATGCTACCTAAATGTTAACAAGAGTCACCGCTGTTAACGTTCAGGCTAACTTCAGTTATCAGTCGTACGCGGGGTAGTGTTAACAAATAAGATAAGAAAACTGGAAAGTTGGGATAACGTTATCGCTACACGTTAAAACGAAAGGCGGTAAATGTTAATGCAGACTATTTAAAACATTAGCGGCTCTCACACACGCACGTTATTACTTTTGCCTGCTAGCTTAACCAGCCTAATGCATAACCTTCCAAACTGAGCCTGCCGTCTGAAACATTGATGTGCTGTGTGTAGCAAGCCAGTAAATTATAATCCCAACTACATACACGTACCGACCACTTGACTTACTAGTACCGGATTGGACCCCTTTTTGTCTTTAGAGCTGCGCGTTCATGATATTTCCTGTTCCACCACATCCTGAATGTGCTTTATTAATTTGAAGTCTGGTGAGTGTGAAGGCTGTTTGAGTACAGGGAACCCACTGTTTAAGAAACCACATGAGTACACTTTGGTCACAGAGGGATGAGTACGATCAGTAACAATACTAAAGTAGGCTGCGGTGTTTAAATAATGCTGGTTTTGTGTAAAGGTGCCCAAAGTGTGCTAGGAAAACATCCCCCACAACATTCTTTGATTGTATCATGTCTGATTCTTGGTGAGTCTGTGTGAGATGTAGCCCCAGTTTCATATTCTTGGCTGACAGGAGTGGCATCTGGTGTGGTCTTCTCCTGCTGTCGCCCATCTGCTTCAAGGTTTGATGGGTTCAGAGATGCCTTGGTCGTAAGCATTTGAGTTACTGTTGCCTTCATATCAGCTCCAAGCAGTCTGGGAATTCTCTGACATCTTTGTCCAGAGAACTGCTGTTCATTGGATATTTCCTCTTATTTGGATCATTCTCTGTAACCCTTAAAGATGATCATGTGGGAAAATACCAGTAGATTGAACCCCTGACCTTCCGATCATGGGGCGAGCACTCTTCCTACGGAGCTATTTTCCCCTTTGCCTCTCCTTTTTTGAAAAAAATAATAATATATATATATATACACACACATGCGCGCGCACACCCATACATGTATATATGTGTGTATATAACATTCTATATGTCTGTCTTTATCGTTTTATTTGTATCACAATTTCAGGCCGACTTTAAAACAAAAATGAATTTCGGATCATTTTTTGTGTAACATCAAAAACCAAGTTGTGATTTCAAATGATTACACCAAATTTGTAAGCACACTGGTTGTGATGTTTAATCTATGCAGATTGGTCTGGGGTTTTTTTTTCATGTTCAGAGCAGATACTGAGACTACAAATAAACATTGCCTCACGCACGCTGTCTTTTAAAAAACTCACAGATGAGCATTTCTTTTTACTGTGTTCACTGTTGTAACTTGCTCCAAATCCACATATACAGTCCCTGAAATTTAAAAGTGAAATTTGCATTTAGAACAAGTAAAACTTCTGGAGTTAAATGTCGCCGGTTTGTTAAATTTCTTTGCAATCAGTGCGACATTGTCTCAGCAGGGTTTCTTAGAGGAGCACTTGAGTTTTTAAGGTTTCATAATTGCACACTTCTGCAAAAAGATGTTGAGACTTGCTCCGGTTGCCAGGCATGTATCGATTGAACATAAAGATCAAAGTCAAGCAATTTAAGTTCAACACGGTGAAATTTTGATATTAAATGTTGTGCAGGAGTTGACTATGCAGGTAAGGATGTTGAGATATATTTTCTCTGGGGTTGGTCGAAAAGTCTGACGGGGTGTGGTCAAATACAGTTAGTGTAAATCACTTAATTGCTTCTTACCACTCTGTAGCTTGTCACGCTGTAATTTAACATCTCCCAGTACTAGCCAGCAGCAGTTTGAGCTGCTTTCTGGAGCACTTCAAAACAATTTAAGCTCTGTTTGTTTTTCATCCTCCAGAATGAAGATGAAGCCTGCTGTGCCGCTTGTCCTCCTGGCCTTGCTTGCTGGCGCAGGGCTGAGCCAAGCCCAACTCGGGAACTCTTTCCTGGATTTCTCCTGGATCCTTCCCAGTCTCAGTCGGCCGGCAAACCACAGCCGCATCTTCTACGCGGTGATGTTTGATGCAGGGAGCACGGGGACACGCATTCATGTCTACACCTTCATCCAGAGCGACTCAGGTAATACAGGCCAGAGGTGTCTCTGTTAACCTGTTCTCTTCCCTATATTTATTTATTTCCTCAGGTTAGCAGTGTTATGTGCTTACTGCAGAAAGAGTAATGAATGCACGCTGCCTGCAGAATGCCTAGTATAAATATTCTAAGGGTTTTTCTCACAATGTAAAGAGTAGAGAGGAGACCTCTGGTGCTGTATTAAAAAAAACTGAAGTGCCGTGCAGCTTAAGTAGTAGACTTCAGGTGAACTGAAGTGAATATCTATACTCGCAGTTCTTTTAAATCCATAAATGCTCACTTCAGGGTGCGTAGGTAATTTCAGTAATAATCCTATTTGGTCAGATTTAAGTCAGCGTGTCTCATCTTAAATACGTGGCTGTATGTACTCCCAGTAGATTTATACCTCCTAAATTCATTTAGGAGGTTCTGTATGTGACGCCGGTGGCTCTTGTGTCTTTCAGAGCAGCTGCCCATGTTGGACAATGAGATGTTTCATTCCATAAAGCCCGGCTTGTCGGCATATGCCGACGTCCCCGAAACAGTGAGTTCAGTGTTTTTTCTGATCAGTTGCATTGAGTTGGAGGGAAAGGTCTGTGCACGCTACATTGTATTCAGACACTCCCGGTGCCAGAAATGAAAGTAAGTGAGAAATGCAAAATGACAAACAAGTCAGGCCCAGCTGACATAACACTAAGTGTCATCTCAGCTCTCGGCAGTCACTCTGTGGTCAGTCATTCTGCTGTGATTGTTGTTTCTGTTTAAAAGGCTGGACAAACAGTGAGGATGCTGTTAAAGGTGGCCAAGAGGACAGTGCCTCGTGTGGAGTGGAAGAGAACTCCTTTGGTCCTCAGAGCCACGGCTGGACTTCGGCTGCTGCCCGCACAGAAAGCTCAGGCTCTCCTGGACCAGGTAAGAGTACACTGTCTCGTTCTGAGACGTGAGACTTTATTGAGAGGCCTGAGATGGCGATTACACAATACAAGCATTGTGTAGAGTGCAGTTCTTTATCATAAGGGAGTTGTTTGGCGCTACACTGTCTGACACAATCGTGAAGAAGAAAAAAAAAAAAAAAAACCCACAACCTATTATCCAGCAAAGCAGCAGGGAGAAAAGGAAAGTGCTGTGGCAGGTAATACAGAGACAGGAGGGGAAGTATTGTTATCAGAGAGCAGGAGATTAGTGTGGAAGGCTCTTGTGGAGGGGATAAGATAGTAACGGATAGCCCTGGGGCACCTTGAATGATAAATGATACTTTATTAATCCTCCCCAAGGGAATTAATTAATCCCTTCAAGCAGAGGGCACCTCTGGATGAGCTACCATTACTGTAGATAACATTAAGGCCATTTCACTGTTGCTTTCCTTTGCTCCTAGTTGCACTTAAATCTCCCTTTCTCTCGCCCGTCTCTCCCTCTTTTCCTCAGGTTCAACATGTGTTTGACGAGTCTCCTTTTTTGGTGTCAGACGACGGCGTCAGCATAATGAACGGCAAAAAGGAAGGTAACGTCTGCCCACCCTCTGCCCCGACAAGCAACACATCCACCAGATATCACAGCAGCTGTCGTCCTCTCTGAGGTGTTTTGCAGGTGGCATCGGCGATCTGTCGGCCTGCTTTTAGCGTGCTGTGCACTTTCTGTAACGAATCGTTGTTTACTGCAGGCATGAATCTAAATTGCTGAAGATTACAGCAGTGCTTTGTGATGACACTTAAGAAAATGAAATGGCATATTACCACAAAGTTGAGAGTCAGTAATTATTGTGGTGGAAAAACACCATTGTCTGTTGTGCTCTTGTGTAATTGATTAGTCAGCATTTCGGCCTCGTTTATAGGACTACATGCCTTTTTATATGTGCAAAATTAGTTGGGAGCTTTTCTTAAACGGTCTTTGTTTTCACCTGAAATGACAGGTTTTCTGTGTTCTTGCTTTTCTTGTGTGCTAATTTTGTAAATGTAGGACTTCTGGCTTGGATATCGCTGAACTTTCTAACAGGCAAGTACACCGTCTATACACAGCATTAAACAGTAAAATAGTTGTACCTGTGTCTCATACTTTATATCCAGGTTTAACTTTGTATCTAAAAGTGTCATCGTGTTATCACAGCTCATGTTCACAAATGGAGGCTAAATGTGTCCGACTATAAATTTCCCGCCTGCAGGAGTGCTCTGATCTTTATCAGATAGGATCCAGCGATTTTTCTACTTTTGGCTTGTGCATGTTTGCCAAATAGGCCTTTTGAAGATAAGCATCACAGGTGTAACTGATTCGGTCCTCTGTGTTGTGGTTGCTGGATTAAAGTGTGACATTTTTTTTTTTTTTAGGTCACCTGAAAGCACAAAGCAAGAAGACAGTGGGAATATTGGATCTGGGAGGAGGATCAACACAGATCACTTTCCTGCCCAAACTGAGGGTCAGTTGTTTGAACACTTGAGAGAAATCTGTCTAACCTGCAGTGATAGTAACCCTCTGTGCTCTCTGTATTCCACTGTAGAAAACCACTGAAAGTGCTCCTGCTGCTGACTACACTGCTAAGTTTGACGTCTTGAACTCAACATTCGAATTGTACACTCATAGGTAACTGTTTCAGATATGACTGTATGCTTCCTAAGACATAATACAGTCCATTTTAATTCATTGTGAACGAATAAGAAATTGCTTCTTGATTTCACATTTAAGATCATTTCCATATTTTCTGTTTTCACATTTAAAATTAGCCTCAAGTTCTGACACTGACTGCTGCTGAGACTGTAACTTCACTCGGATCGGTGTTTAATTAGGAAAACTTCGAGTGTCTGTTTAGTCATTAGGATGTGAATAATAGGCAAACACCACTTGTTTGCCTTCTTTTCAGGATGATTTATTTGTTACATGCACAGTCTGTTCCTGCTTGAATTTTGCAACTTTGTAACAATCCTTTAACTTCATCCAGTTATCTTGGAAATGGACTGATGGCAGCACGACTGGCCACACTGGGGGCTCTGGGTGTAGAAGGTACATGAACTAAATGTGTTTCTTTGCCATTATCCGTATCAGTGTCATCATTGCACGTCACTGATGGATACTGAGAAGAAGGTGGATCGGTTCAAATGGTTTCTCAGGATTCTTCTTTTCTTTCTTTTTTTTCTAAAAACTTTTCCTAATCTTGAGATACATAGAAAAGTAAAGAAAGATATTTTTGTAAGATGTAGTCTTCTGTTATAAATGATTCTGGCCCTGAGATGAATCACTGAAGTGCTTCAGAGAAAATTGTGTTAGTGACTGTCTGAGGTTTTTTATTTTGAGTCAGTCTCTGACCACGGTAACCTTGTGCGAAGCTGTTGAACCAGTCGTGAGATTGAACAAGTGGTGTCTGTGCTGTCACAGGGCTGGAGTGGCAGGTTTTTAAAAGTTCCTGTCTGCCAAAGAAGTTCAGGGATGAATGGAGCTTTGGAGGTCTAACCTATCAAGTGAGCGGGGACCCAGATGGTAAGATCTCGTTTACTTATAACAAGCTGTAAGCAGATGAAACCCAAAGCGAATGATTGCTAGGAAGAATGTACAAAATGTCCATTGATTTTTCTCGCTTTTTGGCAAAAGATCTTATCTGTTACTATGTGTTTACAGTCAAAATCGATTATACGAAATTTAAATATTAGCAGCAATATGAGCATAAAAAAAAAAATCCTAAAAGGGGCATACTTGGATTACTTGAATGAACATAAGATGCTGACTTTATACTGCTGTCTCTGTTTTTCATTCCCCTCCAGGTTATACAGGATACAAGCTTTGTTATCAGGAAGTACTTAAGGTGGTGAAGGGGATTATTCATCAGCCGTACGAGCTCGAAGACACCAATGTTTTTTATGCGTTCTCCTATTACTTTGACAGAGCTGTGGATGCGGGCCTTATCGGTTAGTGAACACACACCTTATATAATTATACAGACCCAGTAGGGTGTTATTACCCATTCCAGCACTAGACATAGGCAGGGAAATGTGAGTCACTTGCACCTGTCTCAGGGGATTTGATGAGCTATAGGTGTGTAGGTATTAGAGAAATTGCTATTCTCTGCCAGTCTAAGCTGAAAGGCCACAAGCTCTATTACTAGTATTATGGAAATGTACATGTAGACCTGCTCTTGTAATGAATGGTGTAGCATTTTTAAATGTGAGTAAGATGACCTCAGTCACCTCCGTTGCAGATGAGGTCCACGGAGGTATGCTGGAGGTCAGAGACTTCAAGAAGAGAGCCAAAGAGGGTGAGATGGGCGAAGGAATGCATCATTACTATGACAGATCTGCAGCTCCCTGTACTTGAGACACAGTGTGCATCTCAATGGAGCTTGTTTCTATCTGAAATCTTGCCCTCATCCTCAGCAGAATACAGATGTCTGATTAGTCCTAACACCTAACAGGCCTTATTTATCATTTTCTCTGCTTAGTGTGCAATAAGATGACCAAGTACCCTCCCATCCACCCGTTCCTGTGTATGGACATGACCTACATCACTTCTCTACTGAAGGATGGGTTTGGCTTTAAAGAGCACACTGTGTTGCAGGTGAGGCAGCATTGTGTAGTCAAATTAACAGGGTCCGTGGCCTTGGTTATAAGGATGCAAACGAAGCAGTAGACCCAATGCAACAATTTTTCACAAGGCTGCGCGGCTTTATGAATTCAGCTATTTATGTTTCGAGCTGTTTAGTTCAAACTTGCAGATGAATCATAAGCTGGAAACCTATCAAAAGACCCAAGCAATGTTTAAAAAAAGGTTTAAAATAGCTCCTTACACTTCATCGCATTTTCACAGGCCTTCTTTAAAGAGGCCCTGACACATTAGTAAAAGAAGTAATGGTAATATCTCATCCTACTTTTTATGTTTGAAAATTCACTATGTACACTGACAACAGCAGATAAATGTGCTGCCAGAAATTGCATGATGAGTTGCATTTCTACTGCAGGACCCCTCCCCAGGGACTAGGAACCTTTGGAGGGACTCGTGCATTTCCACAGCAGGAAACTGGGCCAATAATGTTATTTTCTGATAGTTTCATGGCACTTACATTCTAAAGCATAAATTAACACCCAACACCTCCACATAGCCATGTAGGAAGAATCAGGCACAGCCAGATTTAGTGCAGATATAAGAAACACTGGTGGCAGCCAGTGGTACCCCTCAGCAGAGTGATGACAATATTCAATCAGCCTTTTTTGGCTGAGAGGTAAAAAACTACAGGCTTAATCTTGTTTGGGGAACCAGCTATAGGCTAGACATTTTCCAGAAAACTACTGGGTCCAGAAATGGTTGGAGAAATGTTAGTGGTAGCTTTGGAAGGGGCCCACAGTAAGAAACTGACCAATGAGATTCCCAGATTTCACTATATAATGCTGTCAGATGTAAAACTCCAAAAAGAAAAGTGTCTCTGCACCAGTATTGCATCAGTGGAAATGAGATAAAAGACCTTCAGCTCTGACACACAGAGGAAGCCAGTGTAACCTGCAGGTTGTAAAAACAGTGGTTGCTTTTATTACCCGTCAGTCTCTGAGGGCCTTTAGACTGCAGAGGAAACACAAGCAACCAATGGTCTGAAGGAATCTGTGGACTCCTTGGAAAACAAATTGTAAAAGGTTGAGAGTAATCCGAGTAGAAAATTGTCTTTAAAGCACAATGTCAATTCTCTTTTAATAAAACAAAGTAAAAGAGGCACTTTTACACCAAAAAAAAACTCTATTACCTTTTTTATTTCAGTAAATACAAAAATCCTTTGAGTGATTTGTGTTTTTTTCTCCTTCCTCCTTAGCTAACCAAGAAAGTGAATAACGTGGAGGCTAGCTGGGCACTGGGTGCTACATTGGACCACTTCCACTACCTGAAGATTCACTGAGAAGCGAGGAGCGTACACTGACAATGAGAAGCTGATTTTAGGTGGCGCTCACTAACCACACTCATGTTATGTGCACTACCTTATCTAAGAGCAGCAGACAGCTGGTGCTGGTTTTATAAGGGCAGAACTAACCTCATGAGTAATTCTTAATTTCTTTTAAAAAGCAATTATTCTCAAGTGTTAATATATTAAACTATATACGAGCAATGCATTGCCCTACTCGGAGAACAAATGAAGCTGAATGAAACATTTTACCAATAACACACTCTGTTACTGCACCTCTGGGGATTAGTGGATATAGAATTTATTTGAGATAGATGTTTTCTATTTTACCAAGGCTGATAAACAGAGTGGCCTGGCTTGTTAAGTCATGTAAGACCAGCGTTTACATGCAGCATTTGATTAACTGTGCTTGAGTGGTTTTTAATGTCAAGTGTTTCGTTAATAGTCAAAAGAATAATGGCCATAATGGGTGTCTGGTACATTTAAATTTAACTTATCAGCCGTTGAGGTTTTGGGGTACTTATTTTTCATTAACAGCCATCACTGCATTTCAGCCTCAGAGTTGTTTACAATGATAAAGCACAGAAGCATTCCTGGTCATTATAGTTTCATAAACTAGCAAAACCCGTCTCAGTATTTCTTTGGGAGTCTTTGTTTTCAAAAACACGAGGAAAAAAAAAAAAAAGCTCTTTGTACAAATTTTGCCATTTCACGCTTGTCAAAATAAAACCATCACTGGTTGCTAATTACAAATATCTACAAGTGTCTATACGTAGTCCACTGTGGCAGTCGGCACAGTGCTGCTGCTGCAGCAGGCAGTGTGTGATGGTGGACTACAGCAGAGCAACTACATCTTCTCCATATGCATGGCCCTCCGTTGTCATGGTCACCAGCTCATGCGGTTGGGAGAGAACTACCACAGAGTCTGCGGAGCCTACACAAAGGAAAGTTCAAAGAGGGGAAGATGTTATTCAGCCTGTGCGTATTTCAAACAACATGAGGGTGCAGACACTGTAAAATCAAACCAAGCACTTTCACAACTTTTCAGCCTTTGTGCTGATGAAGTGTTCTGGAATTTCTGCAATCGGGACATAGTTGTATGCAGCTGTTTCCAGGCTTCCCAGTCACATGTTTGGACTACGTCACCTGGCTCTACAGTGTTCAATAAATATCTCTGGCACAACTTCACCTATTTCCAAGGTGCACGGAGAAGATAAGGATCTAACAACGCGGAGACTCCAGCAACACTTTAAAGTAAAGAGAAACAACTTTATGAAGTGTTGCTGGAGTCTCCGCGTCTTCAGTGTTCAAATCATTTTAATTTTATTTGTATCTCACCAAATCACAAAAACAGTCACCTCAAGGCACTTTATATAGTAACGTAAAGAGCCTTCAGTAACCAAAAACTCCCAACAATCAGACAGCACCTGTCGACAGTGAGAAGGAAAAACTCCCTTTTAACAGGAAAAAAGAACCTCTAGTAGAACCAGACTAAGGGAGGGGGAGTCATCTGTTGTGACTGCCTGGGGATTAGGGGAGGGAGACCGGCAAATAAGAGATCCAGAGATTAATAAGAACTAATGATTAAATGCAGAGTGGTGTATAAACAGAGTGAAAAAGAAACAGTGGATTATGGGAAGCTCAGAGGAGGATTCAGGGTCGCCTGATCCAGTTCTAACTATAAGGTTTATGAAGAAAAAAAAAAAAGTGTTAAGTCTGATCTTTAAAGCAAAGAGAGAGTCTCATAAATTCAAGCTCTTATTTTTTGATAAACAGTTGAAATCTATGGTTGATACTGACGCTTTGGTCATTGCTTATATGAGCTATGCATCAACACAGTTCCATAACCATTTACAGAGGCGCTTGAATCGCGGTCTTTTCTCATTCAACAAGTTAAAAAAATACCGGCAGCCAGCGGTGCTACCCCCCCACACTCTGAGGAATGGTTAACAATTAGAAAATCCAAAGTGACTCCTCGAGTTATTGCGTTCAGAAGATTTTTCTGAAAGCTTAACCTTGATTTGAGGTCGAGGTCATTAAACTTCAAACTCATCCAAGATTTCTAATAGATGCACGTATGGTATGAATTTTAAAATCCCATGTCGCCTTGTTCTTAAGTAATCGCGTCCACACCGCCCACCTGTGCTGCGGGGTGAGAACGATACCGCATCAGCATTTTATGGCTGATTGGTTCAGAAAGAAAACAAAAAAACCAGAGAGGTGAGCGACCACTCAAAACAAAACTAATATACAAGCAGCGGCGCTACACTAGTGAAGTTATTATTACCAACATGAGTTTATCTGTGTTATTTACAAATTCATTTTTAATGTTATTTACTTAACAGGTACAATGCAAAGAGCGCCAGCTGAACTGCTGGAAACAGCCTGCATGTGAAATTTCAGAGACACGACAACTCAAGCAAACACAACAAGTCTACACAGCCTGAGTGTAACGGCAGTTATCAAAAGACTCATTCCCCTGAAAAACACTTAATGGGACATTAGTGACACCACAAGTTGACTCAGCATCCCTGACATTAACAGAACATCATGAGCTTCACCAAATGAGGGTTTACTGCAGGGCTACAGCATTGTCAGTGTTAGGTGTGTGTTTTTTTTATTTTTTTATCCGCTCTTTATTGACTGCCTTTTTTTCCTGTCATACTTGTTCAGACGCCTACCTGGTGATCTCAGCATGGCATGGTGAAGATTCATGGGTTCCACGGTTGTTGTCATGGTGACCATACTGTCTCCATTCTCACCGTCTGCCTCCAGCAGGCTGCTTTGTGTCAGAGCCTCTCCTGTCAGTTGCACACAGACATCAAACTTTTAGTTTTTCCCAAACCTCAACACAAGAGGAAGCACATTTAGAATAATCCATCGTCTTTATAGAAACCAGGAATCAACCTGCAGCCTCAGTGTGATCGACACAGGCCAGTGCTGCCCAGGAAATGACGCTCTGAAGTTAAAAAATTATTGATAAAAACTTAATCTGGATTTCTAGAATGCATTCTGTATAAATGTTGATTCTTCTTTGCTTATTCTAGTTATTCACACTCAATAATTAATCCAATACCTCTTGTCATGTATAAATAACAGAAACTACCAGGCTGTTGTGCAACTGCATCTTCCTTTGCACTGCTTTTACAAAAGACTGGCCTCTTTGGGGATGCTGACCCGAATAAATCCGCTGTTTATAATTAGAGCTTTGGCAGCGTTTCCTCTGTGGTGATTCAGCTGCAGTGCTTCCCTGCTGCTACAGAGATGTGACAAGGAGGCAAATGTGCTGTCTGCTGTCATTGTTTCATGCTAAAAATGAATTTAAGCTTATTTTGTTCAATTGTTCCAGATGCTGGAATGTGAAAAGCTCAGTGAACGAGCCTTTTAATCTGAAAGGTACTGAAAACGATACTGAGAATAGACACAGGAGTAAATTTGCCTCGGCTGCATTGGAAGATTAACCTTAAATATTCAATCAATTATCTCAGCAATTTATAAGGTGAATGCATTTCAATAAAGCAAGAAGATGTTATTTTAACTTGGCGATTAAAGACTTCTTAGAGGATTCTGACCCCATCACAAAAAGCCCAACAGGCTTCATTTTTTTTCCCCCTGCAGCAGCCTTTTGCTGCCTCTGCTTTTTCTTTTTTGAAACTATGTGCAGTCTAAAACAATTCAGCTACTGGGCCTGAAGGATAACAATGTGAATGATACATTTTTAAGTGTTAGAAGTCATTAACAATTCAAGAAATGTTCCTAAATGTAAATTAAAGCAACACCATCTCCACGCAGACTTTCAAATGTATGGGCAGCTTGAAGCTACATAATCCAAGGATTAGCATATCCACCTACCACACTGGGTGTGTGTGTGTGTGTGTGTGTGTGTGTGTGTGTGTGTGTGTGTGTGTGTGTGAGACAGACAAAGGGAGAAAGACCTGTTTCTCTGCTTTCACTACTGAGTCCCTCCTCGCCGTGTCTCTTCCTCATGTGGACGTTTCTGCTGCCGGACTGAGAGAACGTCTTCCCACAGATCCCACACAGATGAGGCTTCTCACCTGGGAAGTACGCACACAGACACCAAGCCAAACTTTATTCTTCTTCTGAACGGCTGCAGGACACCGTCTACAAGGAGCACTACTTTACACTTTATCTGTAGCGCACTAATTACAAAGGGGCGCACTGCTGCGCAGCTGTGAACTTGTCCCACTCACCAGAATGCACGAGCATGTGTTTTCGTAGACTGGAATACTCTGCAAAGGATCGCCCACAGCCATCTGCTTCACACAGAAAAGGCTTCTCTCCTGAAAGCAGCCACCCACCACAAATATACATATTGTTTACCTCCGCATTACAAAGGCCCAATTAAACTCTTATTTTTGCAGAAAGTATCAGATGTGAATGCGTTCAAAGGGATGCGTTTAATGGCCCCGACGCACTGGAAATTACAATAAACTGAAGCTTTGTTGTTTCTGAAAGTCGCGACGACAAAAATAACCCAGATAAGTTAGCAACGGCTCAGTCTTCCAGATATACGGGCGGAAACTAAGAACAGGTCACCAAACTGACTGTGGAGCACGCCATCAGAAACCTTAATGCCACCCTAAATAAAATATGACCGAGTAGTGTTACTGATTGTAGCAGAGAAATGGAGGCGCCAGTGCTGCTGACTCTTCAAATCTCAAAGGAAGCATTAAATGAGCAGAGTCGAATGGCCTTAGTTATTGCTTCCTGGTTATTGCTTTTAAATGCAGGGGTCTGTCCTGCTTTTCCCACCTGTGTGTATACGTCTGTGGTTCTTCAAGTTTCCAGCGGTGGTGAACCTCTTGCCACAGTTTGTCTCCTTGCAAATGAAGGGCTTCTCGCCGTTGTGAGTCCTCATGTGAACCTGCAGCCTCTGCAGCACGTAGAAACTCTTCCCGCAGCCTTCAGCTCCGCACCGGAACATCCGGTCATTCCTGCGAGCCGAGATAACATGACAATCAAACCTCGACGTCTCCCGTGTGCACGCTTCCTTTGTTACAGCCCGCCACAAGGTCAGACAGAGTAGTCGCAAACAGATCTGCTACGCTGGTATTAACAGAGCTCAGTGCTTTCTGCTCCTTGCCCGCTCTCTCTGCCTCCCCTACAAATAAAGCAGGAACCTTTTCCTGAGCTGACATTACTCCTTTCATTGCGGCAGTAAAACACCTGTGCAGTTTAGATCCAACACCTCCAACTTACATTTTACAACTGCTGAACAAACCTCGTGCCTTTTATACTTGAAAAACATCACACAGAATAGCTTGAACATCTGCCCTTGAGGGTACTTCAGCAGGGCAGAACATGTCTCGTCTCTGGAGAGCGGCCTGTTACACATCTTACACCAAATCTTATACAAAACATGAAAATTAAAGTTGCAGAAACCAAAGAAATTCTGGAGGAATAGATGGCAAATAAAAAGATCACCAATGCAAATTAAAAATGACACTAATTTCTGGCATTATGTAGCGTAACAAATAACCAAGACGTCCTGATACACACAAATGTGTTCTTTCCTACCATTTTGTTTGCATATTGAGCTCTAGCTTACAGAGTATGACTTTGTGGCGTCTACATTAGCTGCTTGAATCTTTTTCTTTGACTTGTATCTGTATTTTACAGATATCACAGGCATGTAATTTTCTATTAACACATTTCACAGTTGGTGCGCGCTTTCCTGTGTGTAATGAAATGTGGACACCAACAACCCTGCGTTGTTTTCTCATTTGAAAAATGCGTCCGCGTTATCAGAATTTGCACACTTGAGCAACATCCCCGTGCTTGAGCCACTGCTGGATAAGTGCTGTCTGTGCGATGTGTTACCTGTGTGTTTTCAGGTGATATTTGAAATGAGCGGGCCAGGTGAACGTCTTGCAGCAGCCCTCAAACGAGCAGCGCATCTGCTTGGAGAGGGGGCGGCTCGTTCTGGCAGACAGGTCTCGTTTATCCCCGTCTGCTATCAGACTGTGTGTGTGGTCACCTAGGCAACCGGAAGAGGAAAGTGAGAGAGGTGATGCAGTAAACAATACAGCAGTGAGAGGGCCCCGGCCTCTGGAGCATAACTCTATAAAAGCTAATCACTGGTTACTGACTGACACTCGCAACCAAAAGAAATCAGTCCCATTTAACCCGACCACACTCCTCGCTTTTATCTGCTCCAGTTTAGTTTGTGCTGGTGTCTGCTGTAAAGCACCTACAACCGATATCCCGCTGCTGAAAGAAACTCATCTAAACTGATGGAAGTTGGGTTTAGACACAGTAGGTTCACAGCCCCTGTGCTGCCTTCCTGCATCACAGACCCCCCCCCCTACCCTCAGTGATTTTGCCCTTCTCCCCTCCCAAGTGAGCACTGTGGATCAAACGACCCTCAAAGTCTGATAAATATCCCCCGCTTGACTTTGACTTCTGGCCAGGAGACAGCTGGAGAAACTCCTGTTGGTATCAGCCTCAAAGATCTGAGGACGTGAACTAACCAGCTGTCCCTGATCCTGAGTCACATTTACAGCCAAAATCTGAAGCAGGAGAAGAAACCAGTGTTGTGCAACACAATGCCTGCTTCCTGTACTGACCAATTAGCAGCTTAAAGACCCTGGCATTATGTGATGAAGGTGCTAAAGCAATTAATCTTGCTGAGAATCTGTCAATCCAAAGAAGGGGAGGGTGGCCTTGAAGGGCTTGTTTCACACGACTGAATTACATGCTGCGCTCGCTTGATCTTGATACAAATACAACAAAGTCAAAGATAACCGTGCTAAGAAATGTCACCTGTGTTAAAAGAGTGTATCTGAACTTAAACTGGACAATGAAAACCTGTAAGTAAAGAAGAAGGCACAGAGTAACTTCTCACTTTTAAGAGACAAAGTGCAGATTTTAAGACACTTGACAGCGTTTCCATTTTTATCTGAAAATCTATTTTCAACACAAAAACAAACAGCACGAACAATAATACCTTCTAGTTGATTCTACTTGATTTGTTTGTGCACATCGTCACAAACATGTAAAGTAAATCCCGGTTAGGATGGAGGGAGACAAACTCAGGGCTGGGCAGAGATATGACATAAAGTTCTTACACTCCCATATCGCTTTTCAAAACGGACCTCCAGCTGCAATTTGACTCAGAAGGGGGGGGGGTTCAAAGATCAGAGATGTAGCTAGCAGTCATAGCGCCTTAAATGTCACGGGTATCTAACAAGCAGCCTGTGGAGGCAACTTAAAATGGTTTGCGGTGTAGTCCTGACTCCTGGTGCGGGTCGGCAGCGCTGTGGAGCGTCTGTTTCGGATCAGAGCAGAGGCTTTACAGTAAGATAAGATAAACGTGTGGACAGATGCCGCCAAATAAGCAACAGGTCGAGACGCCGTGCGAGAGAGGGCGGTAAACAAGTCGACGATCAAAGCAGTTTGAGCTTGCGAGACTCGGACGAGCGTTTAATAGCCATTCAGAGGTTTTTCTGAGTGTAGCATCAGCATTACTTTCAAACAGATGGTAAAAAGTTGAAAAGAGGGGAAACATGAGGCTACAGCCAGCAGCTGTTGTTACACTGAGACTCAAAGGCCACCACAGCCTTTTTTAATGACAGCTTATCGAATGTCGTATTGAAAAGGTGTTGATGAATATACAGCGACAGGTTTTGGTTAGCAGCTATTAAACCGTTTCCTGGCTATAAGCGCGGTTGCTGGCATAAGTTTGGTTTCTGTACCAGGTGTAACAAATAAGATATAATCTGTGAAGCATTGGGGCTCTGTCCCTCCCACTTTTTGTCTTTGTGCACATCTAAGTGGCTCCTGTTCTTCGCTTATATTTACTGTGCAGACATGAGTGATATCGATTTACTTATATAACTCTTGGCAATAAAGCAAACACAATATTTCAGAACCATAAGCTACTTTTATTTTCTGCTATATAACATCTTCCTAATGGCTTGATCACACGTGTATCTCCAGGCCTGACCCCCTCCACCTTTTTACTAAATGCACATTAAATCATCAGCGACATAACATAACCACGGGAGCTGGATACTGATCACTGCTTCATTATATTGTGACATTTACAGCTCTACTAAATATCTGCCGTCGCACTTGTACATCAATCAAAGACAAAGCTACAAATTCCTTTTGATTGGGAGACTCGAGAGGAGAATCTTGGGACCCAGTTTTAGTCAGAGCTGATTACGCCACGTTTTCATCTCTTCACTGACCTCATTTCTCTTCTGTCTTTGATGCCTGTTACCAAAATATACGCAGCTTCCTCTACACAGCCTTTACTTCTTGTTTTTTTCCCCCCAGTTTTATTCTCAAACTTGATATTAAATCCATAGCTGCCTCCTGAGCACACACCAGTAGCACCGCTCACATCCAATGAGTGTTGTGTTAACGTTGTGTCAAAAAGACTATATTTGACATAACTTAAAGGTGTAAAAGACCCCTGAAAGAATTTTTTTTTACCGTTCGTGACACTGGCAGCTCTGGCGTCCTGGCTGGCCTTGGCATCCTTCGCTAGCTGAGCCCGTGTGGCGGCGATCAAGCTGTCGTGTGCCAGCTCCTGTACCCGCAGATACCAGGGAGCGCTGCCATCTATTCCGTAGTCCCCCGATGGGACCCCCTCATCTTCATCGTCCCCGGCGCCATCTGCGGCAAATATCAGGGACTCTGAGGAGGCTGTAATGCCTGGGGGGGGGCAAAAAAAGGGCAGGGTAAGAGTCACTGAAATAGAAGACAGATGCAGTATTCTCCGAGGCGCTCCAGGTCACTTTTATTTATTTATTATTGTTCTCACCATCCTGCTCGGCAAGTTTTAATGCTGCGGTTTTATTCTAAGCAAGCGAGAGGAAGTTTTCAACAGACACACAAATAGAAATCTAAGAAAGCACGACAATCCTTTCTTCAGAGTACAGGTAATAAACAAGTAATTCTGTCCAGTGAAAAGTCTCTCCATCACGTCTCACTGAATCACAAACAGAACACTGCGCGCTGCACAAAAGGTGTATGTGAGGAGACCAAAATTAATTTTTTGACTCTCCTGCCAAGGCCTGACGAACCAAGAGAATGTGCCTGCCAAGGCTCATTTCTTCAAGCCAAAATATTTTTTCTTTTTTGAATGAAAATGTGTCGCCCCATTTCTTTTTGGCGCAGTGTGTGGACTCAGAAGACAGAAAGTGAAGACACAAGACGGGATTTAGACTTTTTATATCAAACTTTTCTTGTCAATTAACAGTAATCTCACTTTGTGAAAAAAAAATATAGAATACAAATGTTTGAAGATATACACTGACTGGACACTTTATTAGGTACACCTTGCCGGACCTACTTTTCGATTCAGATCCGTCTTAATTCTTCATGGCACAGATTCATCAAAGGGTTGGAAACGTTCCTCTGGGATTTTGGTCCATATTGACATGACAGCATCACACAGCTGCTGCAGATTACAAATCTCCTGTTCAACCACATCCCGGTGATGCTCTGCTGGTTTGAGGGCTGGTGACTGCGGAAGTCATTCGAGTACAGTGAACTCATTGTCAGGTTCAAGAAAGCCGTTTGACATGATCTGAGCTTTGTGACACGGTGTGTTATCCTGCTGGAATCAGTTGATGGCTACACTGTGGTCATAAAGGGATGGACATGATTAGCAACAATACTCAGGCGGGCTGTGGAGCTTAAATGATGCTTAAATGGTACTAAGGGGCTTAAAGTGTGCCAAGAAAATATCGCCCACTCCAGTACACCAGCACTACTAGCCTGAACCAGTGTTATAAAGGAGGACAGACACATGCTTTCATGTCATTGTCTTCAAATTCTCATCCTACCATTTGAACGTCGCTGCAGAAATCAAGACTCATATGAAGAGGCAACACTTTTTGAATCTTCTATTGTCCAATTTTGGTGAGGCTGCCTAAACTGCAAACTTGTTTTCCTGTTCTTAGCTGACCAGAGTGACACCCAGTGTGCTCTGCTGCTGCTGCTGTAGCTCATCTGATTCAAGGTTCGACAGGTTTTGCTTTCAAAGACGCTCTTCTGCTCTTGGCTGCAACAAGTGGTTATTTAAGCTATTGATCCCTTCCTATCCACTCAACGCAGTCTGGACATTCTTCTGTGACCTTTGACAGCAAAATGGCACTTTCACTCAGAGAACTCCTGCTTGCTGGATATTTTTATTTTCAGACTATTCTCTGAAAACAAGAAAATATCCAACAAGAGAAGGCTGTGTGGGAAAATCCCAGCAAATCAGCAGGTTCTGAAATACTGAGATCAGCCTGGCTGGCACTAACAACCGTGCAACGTTCAAAGTCGCTTATCCTTTCTTCTCCATTCTGTTGCTCTGTTTGAACACCAGCAGGTTGTCTTGAACATGCCCCACATGCCCAAATGCATTGAGGTACTGCCATGTGATTGGATGATTAAATATTTGTGTTAACAAGCAGTAGAACAGGTGTTCCTAACAAAGTGGCCAGTGAGTGTAGAACCAAGGGATTAACGTTACTTTGCCGTCCTGCAGAGAAAAAAATCGTGAGACTCAAAAACAAATTCAAGCATTTGAATTAAAGACCATAGATGCCAAGTGTGGTGAACACATTATTCAGACTTTGGCAGAGACAAACGACGTCCCTTTTTGTTTACCTTTCGCAAGGTTCAGCAGGACGTAGGAAGTGTTGTCTGACTGCTGTAAGTCATGGAGGATGGGCGGGGGGCTTGGCGAGGCCCGTGGGTGAGAGTGCGTCTGGACTACTAATGAGCTTTGCTCTGACACGCCTCCAAACTCTGTCAGGGAGGGGGAACTCTCAGGCTCGTGGCTTAGGCCTCCATCTGGGGGAGGAAATCAGTTATTGTGTCAAATTGAAAACACATTTAGTGTAAAGTAATGCCGTACAGTAAATAATCAGTGAGCTGTTCACGCAGTTTGTCGATATGACAAGTGCACTGTACTGATTTAATAGCATAAACTAGAAGACACGAACATACTATAAACAAGGCACGTCTCAAATACTGATTTAAAATAACTAAATGTATTCAGTGTGTGTACGAGGCTTCAAGAAGGCACAAAATAGAACTTGATAAGCAACACTGAATGCAAATATAGCCTTCATTTACAATCAGCGCTGTCTGCTATTTTAGATCTGCCCCTCTTATTCAAAGTAGATTAATAAAAAAATAAAAATAAATTGTAGGCAGATCGTGTCACAAAGCATATCTGTCCTTCCAAATTGAAGTATCTCTAGCAGGCGCTTTTCTTTCTTTTCTTTGAGATGATTTACCGTCTTTTTCAACAGCCGTGGAAGCTGATGCTTTCCAGGTTTCAAATATAGTTAAATGCATCACTAAAGGGATAGAGATATTATAAAAAACAAACAATCTGAATGCTGTGAAGAACTGTTCTCATTGCCAGGGGTCTTCTAAAAGCTCATTTTCACTTTACAAACATTTTAATTAGCAACAATAGTTCATGTTTTCTCACAAACTAGTGCGTTTGAATTTAACAATGTGGCACACGCATTTAAGTGACTATTCCACACACAAAGCTCTGCTGTAGCTAGTGCCACTCGTAGAGACTCAGTAAGTGCTCAGCGCTGCAACCATCACTCACTACAGACAATTACCCCTACATTTTCTTTCTAAATGACACAGACATGAAAAGGCAGAGATTGTTGGTTAGGTATCTTTTGTCTGCTTTTCTTCTTCATCATCATCTTCTAGTAAAGAACAAGCATCTATGATTAAAGCTGTGACCAATGTTTCAGAAATGGTCTAGGTGCATATATCAGTGTTGGTGTGCATATACACTGCTAAAAAAAAATTAAAATAAAGGAACACTTGAAAAGCACATAAGTGGAGGGGAAAAAAAAATTGTGCTGGATATCTACACTGATGTTGAGTGGGTAATGTGTTTAGGAACAAAAAGGATGCTGCATCGTTTGATGGAAATGACAAATTATAAACCTACAGAAGGCTGAAGTCCAACCACTAGTCCATTTTGAAAAATTGCATTGCAGCAACTCAAAATGGTACGCAGTGATTTGTATGGCCTCCATGTGCTTGTATGTATGCCTCACAACGCTGGGGCATGCTCCCAATGAGATGACAGGTGGTGTCTTGGGGAAGACCACCTCCCAGATTAAGACTAGGGTATCACTGAGCTTTAGGACAGTTTGGCGTGAAATCAGAGGTATTCTATTGGATTTTGGTCAGGCAAGTGTGAGGGTCAGTTAAAGGAGTCAGACTGCCTGCATACCTTCACCACATGAGGCCAGGCATTGTTGTGCACCAGGAGGAGCCCAGGACCCACTGCACCAGCGTAGGGTCTGACAAACCAAGGATTTCATCCCAATACCTAATGGTAGTCAGGGTGTCATTAGCTAAGCTCTAGATGTCTGTGAGTTCTT
>VURO01000690.1:9557-22955 GCA_015108175.1 Pelvicachromis taeniatus | reverse complement strand
AGTTCATATTTCAGGAATAAAGCTAAAGCTTTGAGAGAAAAAGTCAAACATGTCAATATTACACTTTACATTTCAAGAATAAAGTTAACTCAACATCTCTACTTTAATCTCATCATCTCGACTTTGTTCTTGATATTAATATTGACATCCCGACATTAATCCCGAGATCTTGACTTTAACTTTAACATCGTGTACTTAATCTTGACACGTTGACTTTTATCTTGACATCCCAAGATTAATCTCAACATTTCAACTTTGGTCTCAACATCTTTTTTTTTTTTTTAATTTTTTTGGATCTTCACTTTGTTCCAGCTGTTTGACTCTCAACATCTGGATTTATCGACATTGTTAACATTTCATGAGTCTTGACATCTCAAATTTATTCAAATCAGCTTTACTTTCAACATTTCCATCTCAATCTTGACATTATGACTTCGTTCTCTCATTTCATCTAAGTTCTTGACATGTTAACTTTTTTTCTGCACATCTCCAGTTCATTTTAAATAACAACATTTTTCCCACATCTCATATTTATTGTCTTAAAAATTTTTTTTTTGACTTTGTTCTCATCTAAACTTTGATCTTGACATCTTAACTTTGCTATTCTAAACAAAGACTTGGGGATGTCTTTACCTGGAGTTGAGTTTGACTTTCTCTGCATCATACTGAGCCTGAAGCTGCATAGCCTCTTTCAGCTTGTCCTTCAGCTGCATCTCCAGAGCGCCCATCTCCACACCTTCGCAGGTGCTCCCTTGCGTTACTCTGGCCTCTACGTTCATACAGGCACCATGCAGCTGCCGGCTAGCTGCAACACACTCGGTACGCATATCAGACAGAGTTCTGTTGAAAATAAGGATTGCAGAATGTGTTATCCTAATTTTTTTTTTTTAAGTTGCATTATAAGATGATGGATGTCTCTCATGATAAAGCTCTGAGAACAGAACTCTCTTTGAAGTGTCTTAAGTTTCAGCTACAGCTCAGCTTCTTACATGACAAAGCTGTCTATGAACTGAGCACTGACTATAAAAGCAAAGTACTCTACAATACAGTGGTTCAGCACTGTAGAAGTCAAGCCTCCCTGAGGACAACAGCTCAGGCTTCGTCCTGATGGATGATTTCAACAGTGAGCGCAGGCATCTTGAGAAGTATTTCCCCGCAGTGAGAAGCAATAAGCAGGGGCCAATGACCCTGTTGACCTGCTCCACTTTGATGTGTGGCTGAGAGAGGTGGATTGTCGTCAGAGTCGTGAGACTCACCGGAGAAGGTGGAGGTTTTGTGGAATTCTGACTTGCCGGAGGGATTCTGGCAGCGCGCCACACTCACCTGTCAGTGAAAGTCCTTAGCTGGGTGAAACTGCTCCGCAGGGAGGCGGCCTGGCGCCACAGTGCTCTGACATGAGCCTGCTCCCGACTCAACCGGGAGGCGCACGTCTGCAGAGACAAGCAGCAAACCGGAGTAGAACCTGGCCGTAAGGTGGTGTAGGCTGCTTACAGCAACCTTTAATGTTATTGTGATCCCAAGCAGATGCAATAATAGAACTCCTGGACTCACGCTGGCACACATACAAATAATTGGATTTCCCTGAATCAACAGATGTAGCTCATTTACAGCACGAACGCCAGATTGTTTGCACAAAATTTTCCTCCCCCTCAGCAGTTGGAATGTTTTCACAGGAAACAACAACTCAAAAATCATAGCAGTGAAATGAACAGGGAATGAGAATGAATTGACAAAACTGGCTATGAATGGAATTCCTACCCCATGTGAACTCAACAGGAGTTTAATTGCACAATCTCTATAGAGAAAGGGATGAACCCTGTTGCCTTTCTGCCTCCAGCACCTCATTCCTGTGGTTTTTCTCACCTCTTGCTCTCTCCGCAAATGAGTATCACACGACTCGGCATCTTCACGGGCCTTCCATAAGCTCTCAGTTAGCCCCTTGTTGACAGTGCCCACCTGGTCCAGCTGTTCCCGCAGCATGGAATTCACTTGGCTGAGGCTGGCACTCCTGGAAATAACCCATCTTATGACACAGTGACAAATAGTCGTGTTGACAGCCTCCTATAAACCTTGTCACAGAACCCAAACTTCTTATAGTCAGCATTATCACTCAAACATATATTTCTTTTAGATCCACACTTGCCAGCTGCACTTACAGGGTAAACATGTGTGACAGTTTTACAATATCTGTGTCGACGAAGATTTAATATCAACCAGATCTGCCTGTAGAGTCATTTACCAAATGTTTACATCATTCTCACACTCAACACACACCCTGTTACAGTAAAGCATGCCACATTGGTTTGCTTGGTTATCTGTCTGAGAGGCAGCCAAACCCTTGTTTGCATGTATGAGATGATATCGAGTTAAAAGGGAACTGACATGTGAGGAAAGAGGGATTCAATAATGAGGATTGTAAGTAGTAGCTGTGGGACTTATCTCTACACTATACTTATATTACACAAAGTGCTAAAGTGAACAGAGCTTGGTAACTCTGCAATAAGTGATATATTTAGGCAATAAAAATGATTGATTGCTGGCAGACTTTCCACCACGGGTATTTCAAATAAAGCTCCATAATTGTATAAATCACCGGGCATTAAAATCTGGCCTCGGCTCCAGAGGTTGGCCCACGTTTAATGTGGAGCATTATTAAAATGTTCTGGAGAACAGAGTCAACATAGACCCACTAATTTTCTCTGACAAATTGGATGCCGAGGTCATTTGCCAAGGGCAGGTTTCAGCCTCTCCCTGCAGCACAGGGAAAGGAAGAACTGCAGGGAAGCTCGAGTGACTGCTGGGAATATCTCTGATCCAATCATTTCTCAGAAATAATTCAACTTGATTTTTACTTCTCAAGAACAAACAGTTGAAAGAAAACAGAAGCAAGTTTCTTGCATCCCTCCCTTCTGATACAGCTTTTCTGATTTATGGAATGTAACTTTGTGTACTTTTTCCAGTGTTATGTATTAATTATGAGTAGAAGGCACATTTTTGCATTGCCTGTGTAACATCGGTACCTCCACTGCATAGTCCCCACAACTCACCTTTTCTGTTCCCCTTCCAGCTGAGCTGACTTGTTTTGAATAGCTATGTTGAGATCCTGCTCAACCCGTTGAAGGTACTCGACTTTGTCTAGGTGGCCCTGCAGCTGAACAAACACACAAAACTACTACAGGCATCCTGATAACGCTTCACCATGAGGCAATATGCACAAATCACCATAATTACAGTGTACTAATCAAAAATCTCTGCATGGGCTTTGCAATTTGATACATTTAAGTGCATTTAAATAAAAGTGGGACATAAAAAACTTTACCTTTGTGTCTAAAACAGTTTCCCATTCACTATATAATGAAGTACATTTAGTGTTTCTTTTTTTTTAACAGATGGAACCAAGCGGCAACCTCCAGAGATAAAAAAAAAAAAAAAAACCCCAATGCCAATAAATGCAGTTCCACTAATGGCCACTTGAGGTTGGCACCAAAACTGAGCTAAAATTTACATGTGCGCCCACATGGGCAGCTTTAGCCAATCATTGCCTCCAGGCCTCAGTGAAATCAGTGCAATTAACCTCAGCCATTTAAAAAAAAATTTTTTTAATAGGATTTTCTTGTTTACTGTGAGGTGCAGACCATCCAGGAAGATTGTGCTTAAGTTTTGGTGAGGGAAATTCTAGTGTTTTATTCATGTTACTTATCGCTATTTAGAAGATGTTGTGTTTGTGCAGCCGTACAATTTCTGGACGCGGCTTGTTAACAAAGCTGTTAGTGTTACAGCTCATAGATGGAAGTAAAAAAGTGGTACTTTCTGAAAGCAAGACCGTGGAGAAGTGTCAAAAATCTACCTTTGCCCAAGTCAATAGCTGTCAAAGATACAAAACCTGAGTCTATTAAACAGTGAACTCGTTAGTATTGGTCCCACTGTATATTGAGTAGTATGTACGTTAAAAAGCATTAACGTACAAATAAAAAAAGTTTTATTTTACAGTTATATATAATTCCTTTTTGCTCAAACAGAATACATTTACACCAGATGGAGTTAAAATAGTTGATCGTTTCTGGATTTAAATTAATTTGAATTATTTTGAATTCATTTAAAATAGTTATTTTAAAGTAACATCTGTGAGATTAAAAAGGGCAAAAATGTAAAACAGTACTTTTTAACTTATTTGACAGTAGTGCAATTGTGATAATAATTCAACATCACCCAGCATTGGGCCGCATTCCCTTCTTTATCAGGCGAGATCATTCGCATTTGAAAACCTAATTTAAAAAAAACAAAAAGAGCTTTATAAGATGTTTTTAAACATGGATCGTCAGCTTTACAATTGGTTGGGTGTAAGGAGCAGCTGAGCCTCTAGATGACTCTAACAGGCTTATATAACTTAAATTCTTAATTTATACCGAAACAGTAGTGATTGTAATGTTGCTGTAAAAACACACCACCAATCTCATCTTTTCAGTCTCTGAAGTCTTCTCCAGAACTTTCTCTTCAAGTTCCCCACACCTCTTCTTATACTGAATAACCTAACATAAGACAAATGCAAGATGCATGGTTAGGCAGAAGAAGCTTCAAGTTATACATGTATAGATGTCAAAAGTGTGAGATCCATTTCTAGCTACCTTGGTCTGCAGCTTCTGAACAAGTTGGACTTGTCTCTGTTGGGCTTCCTGAAAGGCCAGCAGTTTTTGCCTGTAGGCTCTTTCCTTGTTCTGTGCTTGCATTGTTTCTGTTGATACACTGTGCTGGTCTGAGTCCGCCCCTGTCTGCAACATCAGTATCTGATCAAGCTGGAGTAGAGCAACAAACAAAAGCAATAAAGGAGCCTTAGAAGGATGCACATCATTGTACACATCATCCATGCCTCTTAAACACATTTACTAGTTTATCAGAATGACCTTTGGGAAGTTTCAAAAGTCTTTTCTCTATAAAACCTAAACCTTTCTTTATTTTCAGAGTTTCAGAGAAGCCTTGAACTCTCTCTGCTGTACCGTACTCACTGTAAAATCACCCCACTATTCATAAAGACAGGATTTTTTTGCACACAAAAGGATACCTTAATATTTTTTATTTATTTATTTTATAGACTATTACTATTGTATTCCTGTTTACTGCAGACACAGCAGTAAAGTTAATTTATCTCAGGTGTTTTGTTAGTGAGTGGGGGAAGAATGGAGCAGAAGGAACAGTGCAGTAAATATGGATGCTGCTTAAGATTCCTCCAATGAGGAATCTTAAGGAGGAAACTGGGGATGCAGGTATATATAGCTTATATAATCAGTAGCTATTGTATAAAATGTTTACATAATTTCCCATTTTCGCATTCCTTTTGTAGTATTTTACCTCATTGAAATACATGCCAAACAAAAACTGTCAAACTCTGATTGGCTTTAAAACTCTAAAGAGCAGCAGTATTAAGCTTAAGACAGAGTAAGGGGTGATAATATCAGTGCTTTGCTGTGTGCAGCATGTTTGTATATTGGTGTTTATGGATATAAATCTAAAAACAGAGATGGAGATGTCCTGGTCTTTCTCATTGTGGAATCTCATTTTCTCTCCCGTATCTGAAATCCAAATGTCCTGTAACCTCTCAACCCCATACAACCTAAACTCCCTGTGCACCACCCACTCTCTACACTGGTGCCAGACACCCTGTCCTCACTAATACAAACCACATGGCCCTAGAGCACTACAACACACTGCGTGCCTCTAGCTGCCCTTGCCGACTTCTCATTTAAAAAGAGACGAAGAGAGTGAGAGCAAGCGAGCGAGCCCCCCTCCCCTGCAATACACTCCAAACCACCATCCAAGCCCGTCAAATCAACCCTGCGACCCACTCCCTCCCTCTTTTCTTCTGTACCTCATCTCTTCTCTCGGTCCTTAATCTCTCCAGCAGGCTCCAAGAGATCCAAGACAATAGTCTCAGTGTTCAACACTGGACCCAGCCACTTTGCCACCATTATTAACACATTTTCAAATGCCCTTTTCAAAAATTTATACTACAAACTACACTTACAGCCATCACGCACTTGGCTCTGTGCTTTTGGTGTTTTTCTCTGAGTACATGGAGAGCACAAAAACTTCTTTTACTGCCCGTTGTTGAGGTGACAGCTTTAGGGACTGAGAAGGGAGGAACAACATGGGCGGAGTGTTTGAAACACACAGCACTGCAGCAGCTGTGTTTAAAGGGACTCCTGGAAACAGCTGTGTGTGGAGCATTGGTGATTATGCATCTTTTCAAGTATTTTGGCACAACGAAAGCAATAACACTGACTTACTAACAAGCATGCACTTTATAAATACACCTTGAATAGAAAAGCCGCAGCACACAATGTTTACTACAGGATATGAGCGCCATGTATATTCTTTGCCATGTGATGCTGAAACTGTAACTCTCATAGCCACATCAAAAAGAAATCCAACACTGTGATAAAAAGAAACATAAACAAACAACAACAACAACAAAAAACATTCATAACTTCAATATACGTGGTGCAGAATGCAGGATTTAGATGAAGGATCCTATACATGTATAATTTGAACCTTCCATTTCTTTTACTCTACAACAGTCCTGAACCACTATATGCACTAATATGTAGAGATTTGCAGCAATGTGTCAACAACCGATTTTGGTGAGTAATACCTGAAAAATGAAGCAAACTTAGAATTGCCAAAAACTACAGTGGCCACTTGAGGGCCCAGAAGTGAGTCAACCCTCATGGACACCATGTTAAAATGTTCAACTTCACAGCAGAAATAAACAAGTTTACAGCCTGCTATAATAAACCGTTTTAGTTTGCTGATATTTTTTTGTTCTTTCATGACAATAACAATGAAAACGACAAAAATTGATGCTCCAGATTCCCAGTCAACCCAACTCAGGCTCCTCAATTTTTCATAATCACTCATTGCTACATTGTCTCATTCTGAGTAGCTTGATTGGTGTACCAACACAGGTAGTTACAGCCAACAACTGCCACACCGACGGCTGCTAATTTGACTAACTAAACTGGATCCCTTGATCAGGTTTGTCATGTTCAGTCTTAGTTTTTGTCTGTGAAATTCTAGCTTTTTTTTTATTACCCTGTGATTTAGCCTTGTCATCTAAACATGGTAATTCCTAGTTTCACAAAACCAAGATGCAATGGCCAAAATTCTGACACAGAGTCTTCAAACTGACTAGTTTAAAGTCAGGGGGTAGCATCATGGTGACTATTTTCATCTTCTCTATATGCAAATTCAGTAATGGGAAAGATGGCCACGGATTGTCCTTTCACAGCAGTTTAAACAGCGTTTTGCAGGAAAATCTACTTGTTATTGTAGCAAAGATGTAAATAATTGTACTTATCATTTTTCATTGGAATGATAAGTACATTCCAAGAAAACTCACTGTGTCTGAAACAGGAATTAGCATAGCATTAGAGCATTAGTTCAAGTTGCTGGATGAGCTTGAAACGTTGATCATGTCTGAACCCTGGATTAAATGGGATTGAGAATTTATACACACCTAAAGCTGCAGCATGCAAACTGTCAGAACACTCACATCACAACCTGTAATGTGAAACACAGCTACAGCTTTATCAGGACTTTAGCTTTTATTCTCTGGACTTCATACATGACCATTAAAACTAGATTTGCATGGATACAGCCCCTTAGAGCTTGAAGGTCAGGAAAACACAGATTTTCTTTTATTTAGTCAAACTGTTTTTTATTTATAAAACATAAGGACTTCATTTCCATCAGCATCTGTCCCTGTTTAGGCTGCACCATCCCTACCACCCAACTACCTGACGCACCCAATGACCAGGTATCCCTGGTAACTCCTCAAGGGTTCCACCCTACCCTAACACCAAAGGTTGTTTGTGTTTTTTTCATACATGGCTGCAGCACATGGGCTTGTTGCCAGCGCCTTGCCCATACTCCACAAAATACAGAGATGACGTTTTTTTATAGTTTCTCCCCAGTCAGCTGTAAAGCAGGAGGCCAGGGGCTGCTCCGGATTAATCATGCTCCTTGCAGGAAGCTCCCAGGAGGGTGCCATAACAGCCTAGTGTGGAGAACCCCACCACTGCTAAACCCTCCTACACTACCATCTATTCCCTTGTGCTGCTTGCATCATTAACTCTCATCACTCACATCTCCAAGTGAGCTTGAACTCATTGTCCTTCACAACACACCCATACGGTGGTGACTGTAAAGCCAAAGAGAGAAGCAAGTAATCCCAGTCCTCCCTCTGCACTAACTCGGGGTTTACAGGGCTTACTGTGGGCCCAGAATTGCGCTCGCTTAACACCCATGCTATTTATGATCTGCTTCAGAGCACAATCACTCTCGATCAGCTTTCACGATTCCCTAAAGTGAGCTGAGCCCAATCCCAACATAGATCCACTCTTTGAGGTCATCTACTGCCATTCTACAATAATGCTGATTATACAAAGACCAGCCTTTATGTCATGGTATACTTTATGCCTCCATATGGTTGCTTTGAGCCCTTTTCTTTTCTTTTTTTAAATTTCCAAGTATCTGTTTCTTGAGCCTTGCTTATAGCTCCAAAGTGTTAGACTTTTCAGGCCCTTAAAATGTGCTTTGAATTAGAGTTTTTATACTTCTTGATATTTATGATTTCTGCCACTCCTTGTATTGTCTCTTTTGATAAATATTTCAGACAACATCAAGGGATAATCTTGCTTTGATTCATCTGCCAGCAAGCAACAAGAGAATCATTTTCAAGGCCCTTGTGAAGTCTTTGGTGTTTGGGCCAAAACTTGCTGCCTTGCTCATGTGGTATAAGATCAAAATCCAACCCATTCAGTTACCATGTTAGGATTGCAATATCTTCTCACTGACCTAATGTAATTACATTTGGGTATCTGATAACTATCTATCTGATAAAGTATCTTTGGAAGCATATTCTCTGGTTTTCTACTATATAACACTGTGAATTCATACCTGTTTTTCAACAAAGATATAAATTTTCTCCATAATCCAAGAACTATTTCACAACCTCAGTCTTCTTTTCTTTCTATCTGTGGTTCACCCAGGGCGACATCTGGCCGTGTGTGCGCACTCCAGCCAGCATGTGAAGGGTTACAGCTGGAATCGTTTTCTCTGGCTTGGCCTGGACCCAGAGGCTTAATAAAGGGAATTAATGGAGTGCACTATCTGTCAGATTCCTAAACACAGCTGGAGCGGATGTCCATCGCCCCCAAGCTGCCCAAAAACTTACTGTCCTACTTGAACAGCTCACCCGCTCCGCCCTCCCCTCGCATTACCCCCTGGGTGCTGACTCTGTGAAAGAGCCCCAGCTGATTGTGAAAGTTGTTTATGTATCATCACTGACAGTAATTACACAATGTGGGATAACAAACAAGGAGAATGGAAGGAAAAGAGGAGGGACTGCTGAGAGCATGTTACCATAGAGTGAACTTTTGGGTCATGGGGACAGCTGCTGTGATGGCCTGTAAGGGATACAAGTGATCTGTGTAAAAATGGCAAACTCATAATACAAGCTTAGTGCTGGTCTTGCACTGCTTAACACAAATGTGTCCTGCAAGGACAATGCAATTCAAAACCTACACATACATACATACATAAACTCAATCAGTACAGACTTCATGTCTGATTAGAGATCTCTGACATGTGAAAAAGAGCTGAAAAGTAGGCTTTATATCTGACTTTAAAGTTAGGTAACACGAGAAGCAGAAGAAATGTCAAAGGCTACGAGTTTTAATGGAATACTTTCATCAAAAATTCAGTCTTCAGGAGGGCTTTTAAGCATTTTCTTTCTCTGGGGAAGGTAATTAATTTTTACAATTTTGAGACAGTCTGACTTTTTGGCTGTGTTCCATTCAAATTGCAGCATAAATGAATGGGTTTGTGCCAGCAGGAAAAACAAACTAAGAACAGAGGGGGGTAGAACAGTAAAAGAAGACAGTAATACAATCCTTAAAAACAGACTTTATCTCTTTGACAGGGTTCTTATGGAGAGACCCGGGGGATTTAAAATTCCACAGGGCACTGGCAAATGGCAGTTGGTGTCAGAAATCATTCAGCGTGAGTTATCTTTATCCAACTGACTGCCACACCGCAGAACTGTGCAGGCAGTCTCTAAGTGTTCAGGAGTAGGGTATGGATGTCCGTGTCTGAGAAAATGCACATTGGCAGGCCTCCAAAAGCAACACAGAAGGTTCAGAATTCACCCCAACATGTTCTCCAACCTCCTGAGGCCATCCAACGCACAAACTAGGTCAAGGTTTATCCTGGTTCAGGTGCAATTTTCTGGGGTCACCAGGGATCCCGAAAAGTGACTTAACAGAGACACAGAGGAAGGCGTTAAGAGTCCAGGTGTGACTTCACCAGCACTGTGTTAACAGTCTTCTGTCAGCTCAGAGCCTTAAGAAAAGCTTGGCAAAATATATGTTTTTGAATTGTCACACACTTTCTTCAGCTGACTTTGGCCACAGATGTTATGATATAGAGACACAGCACTCAAAGAACCCTGAAATCTACAGGGGAAACATAAAAGATGGTGGCACTTGTTTTTAGACGTGTGGTTTCATTATAGCAGTAAAGATATAGGTGGGTGAAATTCTCTCCTTTTTGGCATTTTTCTTGGTCTGGCACACTGGATTGAGCAATAAATGAAGTTGGAATGTTGTATAACAAAAGCAGAACTTCAGTAAAAAAAAAAAAAAGCTTTAAAAACTTTATTTAATATAGTTTTTTCCTGGTAACAGAAGTCTGGACCAGCTCCTTATCCACTCAAGAATCATATTTGAAGATGCTTATGAGTTTGCCCAGCTTGTTGACTTGCATTTGTGAATTTGGACAAGGGATTTGACCTCAGCTTGAAGTCCCCCAGGGTGTCCTGTGAGGGGTGCTTTGGCAGTGTGCATTATAAAGACAATTGTTAACCCTTTAAAGCCTGAACCTTATTTTGAAAATTAAATGTTTATTAAACCTTCTGATATTTTAATTAATAATTTGCATATATCAGTTATGATTGTATCATGTAACATCTGTTTTTTGTAATTTATTGCTTAAAATATATATTTGGCAATTTAATCAGTTTGTTGTTGTTTTTTTGGGGGGGGGGGGGGGTCGCACTAATGATGTAAAAGTCTCAAAAATTCTCAAAAATGTTTCAAACATGACAGATTTGGCTTTAAAAGAGCCATTTGTTCCCCTTACAACTGCAGTGACAGCTTGGTTCATCTTAGTTCTGGTGACTGATGGACTCTGGCAGAACTGCCATTTATGGCTGATTCTGCTGACAACTATGGACAGAAACTAAAGCTGCAGCCAAAAAAGCAACAGTGTCAAGATTTGTTGGTTTCAGGATCACATCTTTTTTTATGGACGATGTGACTTCATCAACCTATGAAGTCAGCGGTTTGAGGTCATGTGTGATGTTGCTGGGATGAGGATTAGCAGCTCTATGTCTGAGACCAGAAAAGGGTGGAGTACCCACAGTGGGTTATGAACGCGTTCCTATTCAAGTGGAGAAGTTCATTTGTCATGGGGTACACGAGTCAAGGAGACGGGAACAAGAGACTGACAGATGGATTGGCACATCATCTGCATGGATGTAACTACTGTACCTGTTGTAGTGAGGTAGTTACCATGTGATTCTTTTAAACCAATCAGAGGTAAAGGTATTCTGTACTTAAGTAGAAATGTTAGTTTTTGTTTGCTGGCATGGCGAAATATATTGGAGTATTTCAGCTTTGTTGACTATTACTTTTGTGTTTATACCACCTACCTTTCAGTATTCAACTCTGGAGTTATTTAAGTTTTGGCCTACCACTGTGGATTAATATATTGGGAAGGTACATCCTCTTTAGAGACTGAAAATCTTAAATACTTCCTCAGGAGTTCAGTCATTCAGGAGAAGCTTAGAGTACAGCAGCTGCCCTTTTACTTCAAAAAAGAGACAACCTAAAGAGGTCTAAGCATCTGATTAAGATGTTTCCTGCACACCTCCCAGGTGAGGTGTTTCAGCCATGTCCTACAGGAGGAAGACTGTGAGACTCTCAGACCCAGGACACACTGGAGAGATAGTCTATCGTCTGATCTGGGAATGTCTCACTGGAAAAAATACTAAGCAACAATTACACAGAAATGGAGACAGGAAGACTAGCGTCCTTGGAGAAACTTTTTTTTTCGTACTAGTCACAATGCATCAACCTGATCACAAAAGGTATGACATAAAATGGGCTAAAAGTTGTTGTAATTTCAGGACTGCAGGGGGCATACTCCAGCTGTGAGACTGTAGCTGTTGGATGGCAGGGCGAGAACTGCCCCCAAACCCCAGCTTGAAGAACTTCTCAGCATTGAGTGTGTTGCTGATCGAAAACTAGCACTAGAAACACTATACTCCAGGTGGGTCTGTACATTTTTCCCACCAAAAAATGCAGAGTGAAGGTTTATGAGCAATGTGAAAATTATCAAGAGAAATTTCAATCACAGTATTCAATGTAAATTACAGAGGAAAGAGGGTTCAAGCTGAGGGTACCTCGGACAAATGCTGACTTAAAAACATTTCACACAAGATTTCATGGAACAGCTACAAATGCTCAAGGCTGGAAAATATCAGTGATAATCAATGTTAACACTGAAAGCCAATAAGCAATACTGAATAACTGGCCAATCATATTTTTGACACAGTAATACTCTCTGGCTGCTATATATGGGGCAAATGAGACATAGTGACATAGGTAGAATACACTGATTAATTAAATGGAGGTTACTTGGATGCAATGTATGTGATACATTCAGTGATACGAGCCCTTCAGCTGTAAGTGCTGATGGAGAAATCTGTGTGAATGAAAGGCTGCTGGCCTGAATGTTAGCGTCAAAGTCAAGGAAGCATTTTTGGCTCTCGGGTACTGATGAGCAAACTGCATTACCATCACATAAAAGCAAAGCTGCCAAAAAAAATCAAGCTGCTTTACATAGAGGAAATAATATGAAGACAAGAGCTTTCAGTATAATAAATGAGTCCTGACAGGAGTTTCATAATGAACCTCTTGACTTATGAGTCACCACCAAACAAAATATTCAGATTCAAATTGCTACTCTTTGGATTTGAGCATCAAATATCCACAAGCTTTGCTTTAGTTTAGTCTGTTTAGTGCCTTTTCACACTTCTAAAAATATTCACAAAATGAACAAGCCAACCTAAATACGTTATATTTATAGCCACGGTTTAAAAATGAATTCCAAGAGCAAAGCAAGCAGTGCGAGTTCATTAGATTTAAGCAGCAGAATGAGGGCAGTGTGATCATAAATAGCTGCTTTGTGCACTATGAAAAATTAGGTTTTTCTTCAACGGCCCTGAGGGAGGAGGCCAGTGACCTTCACAATTTTTCCCCCAAAACATGGAGGGGCAACCAT
>VURO01000687.1:73988-88743 GCA_015108175.1 Pelvicachromis taeniatus | reverse complement strand
TATATATATATATGTATATATATATATATGTGTATATATATATATATATATATGTATATATATATATATATATATATATATATATATATATATATATATATATATATATGTATATATATATATATATACAATAACAGCTGTGATAAACATTATGATTATATAAATTTTGATGATATTCTGTCATCGTATGAGTTTATTCACTCAGTGTCAGAGTGCTACAGTGTTAGCTCCTTTTCAAAGAAAGTTTCGCTAACACCAGCTAATAGCAGTTAGCAAAAGCTAATAGCAGCTAACAGAGACTAATAGCAGCTAACAGAGGCTAACAGCAACCAACGGCGGCAAAAAAACACTGACTTGTGTTGAACTCACAAAGTTTAACATTGGGCACCACAGCCTATATTTACAATTGCAATAAAGCTGATAAGGCTTTTCAGTTCACAGGAAGTGAAACATAAAAAGCTGAAATTTAAAATGAAAAAAACCCTTTAATAGTAACTGCAGCCACTTGTTGCCATTAAAGCGCATAGTTGCTGAGCGATTAGGAGTTTTCATGTTCTTCATGTATACAATACACGGTTCTTTTTTACCTCATATGCAAAGGTGTCTGTTTAAGCGTGTTCGCGGCAGAGATAATAAAGTAAAATAGACAGACGTCTGTCACACAGGCAGGAAGACAATGGGTCTGTGCTTTGACCTTCAGTCTCTTCCTGTTGTAAGAGACACTGGGGTCCCTCCCAGAGGAGGAAAGAGGGAAGTAGTGGCTTGACCTGCAGTGCCACACCTTCACCACCCCCCCTCCATAATGTATCCCCAGACATCCCTAATGGAGGTTGCCACGCTCTCTCTGATCTCTTTTTTTCCAGTTGATGCTATTGTGAGATTTGTTTTGTCATTCAGGCTCTAAGGGTCCCACGGGGCCACCTATGGCGCTGGCAGACAGACCTTTATGTAGTTCCCAGCCTGGAGTTTTCTACCTCTGCCCGCCAATGCTGAGGACATTACCTAGATGTCAATTTGAAGTATTCCAGATCTTCAGTATTGCCTGGATGTCCCTGTTAGATGACGTCTGGGTCCCAAGCATGTTTGCCGTGCTTTCACTTAAAACAGCCCAACCTGTAATTATACTTAACTTTAAAAGTCTTTACTCACCCGATGAGTAAAACGCTGCGCAAATGTTTGTATTTCATTCGACTTCATGTCTTTTTTTTTTCTTGCAACATGCTTGGTGTGTAAAGGCTTTTAGACTTAAGCATGTCATTTAGATAAATACTTGCCTGACTGACTTTTGCAGCCAGCCTCAAGTGGTCATTTGAGGAACTGCAGCATTGGTTACTTCCTAAATGGCTTGATTTTTAGTCCTTGATGTTGCTGTTGGGCCAAATGAACAAAATTAATCAAATGTCTCATTGAATTAGTTTAGAAAAAATCACATTCAAGTTATTCTTGCAAATACACCATATATGAAATGATCTTTCATACAACCATCATTTTCTGCTTACCCAGTTAAGGATTGAGGTCTTCCCAGCTGTTATAGTACAAGAGGCTGGGTAAACCCTGGTTGGTTACTAGTCGTTTGCAAAGCTTACACAAAGAGAGAGACATCATTCACACTCACATTGACGCCTACAGCCAATTTAGCATCACCAGTTAACCCAGCATTGCATGTCTTTGGACTGTGGAAGCTGGAGTACCCAGAGAGCACACAGGCGCAGGGAGAATATGAAACCTCCATATAGACTGGAACCCAGAATGCACCAGTGTTAGATTAAAAATAAAGCCCCTTATTTAGACTTTGCTTGTCTTTCTACATCCTATGTTTCCCATGATGCCGCCCAGTTTGCACAAACACTATCCTGACCCAAAAGTATTACCTGAAGGTCCATTTGCTTGCTTTTCAAGTTTTCAGTGAAGTCAAATATCTAATGAAGACCTTGAGATTTGGTTGAGAGTTCTAGGGAGAGAGCTGTCCCATTGTTAGGAAAGATTTCAAACAACCGAGGACGATTCCTGTTGTTAGTGTCTGGTAAGCACTCACGATGTCAAGCTTTTACCCAGATCTTGGCCGTTTACTCCAGGTGTGGGGGGGGAAAAATGTGTAGTAATGTTCAGAATAAAAATAGGGACAGCCTGTGTCTGCGTGTGGTAGTGGAACAAATCTCAGCCAATTGCCAATTTTGGAATGTCAGTGTTGAGTGAAGCCTCACATCTGGACAGCCAATTCAGAACTAAAGATTGTGAAAGACGGAGCGTTAAGCACTGAAAACCTTTCTCAGGCTTGCAGTTCTGTGGTTGAAAAGCAGCTCTCTTCTTAACTGTATGTAGATGTGGTACACGAGCCAAACACAACATCTCCTAAAACCAAAAGAAAGTCTTTCTCGAAGGCCAGCTCTCCCCGTGGCTCCGCATCGACCGCTCGGAACCTCCCCGGCCCGAAACACCCGCCGTGTGAGACAAATAAATCACGGCGCTGGGAAGCATCCGCACCAGGGAAGTTAGCGCGGACGTGACTTACAGTTGAACAGATGTCTTTTCTGACTGAAATAACATCAGATCCATTGCACAGTGAACCCAACACCTTCCTTTCAACCACCAGGAGGATAACCACAACAAAAGGCTCCCTTTCCGTTTATTCCCACTTTAGATGTGGTTTTCTTTGGAAGACAATGGATGAAAATATTCTGGCCTTCGCGTTTGATCTGAGCTGGCCTCCCACCCACCCACCCACTCGCCCTGTTCTCGTGCTTTTCATGTGCTGAAATGGAAATGTGCCGAACAATGTTTGATTGCTGCTCTCAGGTGCGCGAAACAGGAACAAGTCTCCAGACAAAGGGATAAGAAAATGAAGAAACTCACACCCCTCATTTATGGATTCTAATATACACACATTTGTCCTATAGACCATGACCTTTAATCCTGACTGGCACGCTGAAAGTGGATGAACACACAGCACCCAAACACACACACCCTTTATCATTCAAAGTGTGCCAGAGCTATCAACCTGAATAAATAAATCCCCTTCTTATCTCACAACGCAAAACTGGATAAGCGCTCCCACTGGGTCTGGATTGAGGAAGCCGTCAGCACCTCTGTTTTGGTTTTGCCTCATACAGAGGCACAATCCTGTTTTTCTCTCCGACCCATCCTCCTGGTTTTCATTCCCCGGAGAGTCATTTCCCTCCATGTGCGTGAGACGTATGTATCCCGCCACACCATCCATACATGATCCCTCTTTCCTGCTTATCTCCTGCACTGGGCCTATATCTTTCAACGGCAGATAAATCGGCAGCACAATTTCCAGGTTAGGAACAAAGAAAACAGGATTTTCCACGTTGTCAGCCTTTAAACCTGTTTGTAAGATATATTAGCCATTACTTGCTTCTCCACCACTAGCTTCCTATATCACACCCATGTACAGTTTTTTTCCTGTTTTGACACCTGTGGCTGCTGAGGATAGGGGACCACAGATTTTGCTGCAGTCCAGACTCAAGAACCTGGTTTGATCTGCATTGTTTTTTTGTTTTTCATGTTTTTCACAGCCTTTAAAATCAATGTTTCATTGATTACCAAATCTCCAGATGCATCACTTTAAACTAATGCAAAATAAGAAATTCCTACATCTCTGCTTGCTTCTCTTCAAATCCGATGATTTGTTGTCTGTGCAGGCCGAATCCAATTTGTCAAGAATAATCTGTGCTGCCTTTAATGATGTGTGCCTCCGTGAAGTCTCTATTCCACACAGCATTTTATACCCATTCATCACAACAGTAACAAAAAACAAGCAGAGAAGCTCAAAAACATGGGGCCCTCTGTCACAGAGCAACATTGCCACCTGCAGCTGGAGAAACAAGCCTGCCTCAACATTAGACATGATCAATCAAACACAGATACGGATATTAGATTTTTTTTTTTTTTTAACTGTTACTCGCTTAGAGCAGATTTCAAGCACATGAATGCTTTGTTAGATGGTCATATTTAAATGCCAGTTCTGCTATTTTACTGCTCACATAGTGACTCTATCGCAGAAATAAATGAACAGAATAAGACCTCAAGTTGAACATTTTCACTTTGGCAGTTATTTTGTTATTTTCAAAACTGTGCTATTTGTGTTCAAAGGTTATCTTATAAGACTATCTGAATAAATACTTCAATGTAGTTCTATTTATTTGTTGCTTTTTCAGTGACATTCATTTTGCTATGCTGCCCTCCAGTGGCAGACCAGGGTAGTGGCTCATTATTGGATGGCCAGTGCTGACAGTTTGCCGTTTTCTCACCTACAGTATGTTTCTTTTTATGGTAGTTTCATTTGAAATCCTTTAAAATTATGACATAAAAGTGTGTTTATGTTGGCAGTGTTGACCAGGTCAGAACACCCCCTGGGGGAAGAGCATGATTTGTGTCGTTTTGTATAGAGGCCAGCCTCTTAATGACCAATTCAGTTCAATTGTAGTTATATGGTGCCAAATCACAACAAGAGCTATATATAGTTACAGACCAGACATCCATGAATAAAGCTTTGGCAGAGCTAGGCTCAGGGTAGTTGGCACTACTGAACAAAATTACAGCAAATTCAGGCTTTTATGCCTAAAGATGTATAATTTGCACAATACAATTTAAGCTGAAGCTGTTCTTTATTTTATTTCCCCCCAACAGAATAGTATTCAGCACAGATCATGATCCGCTAAAATGATTGTAAGTATTGGGTAGAATAAAAATGAGGCGTTTTTGTAGATAATGTTTCGTGATGTAGATGTGTTTAATGGAGCCAAGCTGTTTGTGAAACATGTGAAAATGTGGTTGTAGATCCACTATAACGCTTTGCAATCCCAAGGGAAATATCGTTAGATGCCAGCAGATGCTGGTTGAATGTTTCTGATTGTTGACTGGCTGTTTTCCAGCTGATATTTGCACTCATGTGGGACAGATAGATGCTGGCTTAGATGTAGAAAGCCAAGGGTCACCCACTGGGTAAGTGAACTGAAACATGGTTACAGTTTACAATGAAGATAAATTCAGCTAGGTGTTGTAGCAATATTTAACTAGCCTAGATCTTGCCAAAACTCAGTGAATCGACCTCTGGCCCTCTTTTTTCCCATGTCCTGGATCCACCTCCTGGTCCATTTACAGAGATGAACAGCATAGCGAGCTTTTGGACTTTACATGCAGAGAGTCAATAAATGACTTGCCTCTGCAAAATGTTTTACAGACTCGTGACCTGTGACTTCCAGCTTGTGAATCACGCTCAGGTTAGCATCGATCATTTCGTGTAGGAGCACGGCTGCTCCATCACACAATGGTGATGCTTCAAAATCCATAATTCACAAACTAAAGCGTGAGACTGGGATAAAGAGCAGTTAGCTCTTACAAGGTCCGACCATAGACAATATAAAAGAAGAACATAACCATTCTGATGTCACCCACACACATTTTAAAGCTTCAGTATTAGTGGTTTAGCTGCTGCCATGTTGTTGTTGTTTTAATTAGGCCAGATTTAAGAAATTACAATTACACACTGTCTGAGAGTGATGCTGAAAAACTAGTCCATGTCATTAAAGGCATCTACTGCTGCAACATTAAAGTGATTTACACATTAATTTTAATAAAATACAGTTCGGATTAATACAAGGCAAAAACAAAAACAAGACAAAAAATGGTAGCAAAAAAAACGTGTATGGCTGATATTATAGGACCACCTCACACTTGCAGGTCCTTTAATAGTACTTTAATAGTTCTGACCAGTGTGTTAGTTGTTTAGCTTATAGTTATAATGTAAAGATAGCACACCGTGAGGATGAATGGGTGGATATAACACAAGACTTTTTCAGATGGTTGAGGACACGAAGGGAAATCATGACAGGAAGTGTACCTTTCAGTCTAAAAGCACCAGTCCACTCAGTATATCAGTCTGAATGCGCTGGATATATACAGTGGGCTTTTAGCCCGTGCATTGCAGAACAGTTATGCCATCGATGTCCACTAGATGGAGCAACACACCCATTATTGCGGTTCAAGAACTTCAGTAGATAACAGCTTTTGCACCACTGATAAAAAAAAAAATGTTTCAAAATAAACAGACATGGTTGAAGAATAATTAAGTCTGAACATTTTTAATATCTGCCTTCTCATCTATATGAATATTTTCATTGTTTTGTTAGCAGCGAACCAACTTAACCTTTATTTCCAATTAAATGCCTGCAAATAGCAACGATATTATTATTATTACTAATAAACACAGAAGACTTTTTAAACATCTCATATGAATCTGTGCTTATAGCTCAGAGGTCAAAGGGGTTGTGTGTGTCTGTATTTGTAACTGTGTGTGTGTGTATGTGTGTGTGTGAGAGAGACCAAGAGTGTGTGTCGGCAAGGTATTTAATTGATTTAGCCCTTGGCACAAACGCACTCACATATACACACTTGCTGATCCTCCGCCTACTCCCATCCACAAATAAATTTCTACTGCAAATCATACAGCAAATAAATCACCATGGTTACAGTAATATAATAATTGTTGTATTTGAAGGAGACTTTGACTGATGCTGCTTGTAAGGCCACTTAGAAATCGATAATTGCAGTGAAAGTATTGCATTGCTGGATTCATTTAGGGGCAAAGTGAATGTTTGAATGTATGTTTGATCCACTGAGCAGGATGTGGTGCAGAAAACGGAGTGAGAAGATTAGGGATACATTGCGACCATTGGATAGTTGACATCTCCCTTTGCGCTGTGTATGTGTGTCATGACTTTTTAGGACAGACTAGGTTGATAGCTGGACGAAAATTTAATATCATATCACTGAATATTTCGGAATTCTTCTGTTTTGGCATCTTATTCGAGTTCAGTGTAAAACTCTTTCCATATCTGGACTAATACCTGGGCAATTCAAGCCCTCAGGCAGGCTTTAAGACATCGAGTTTACCATTAACGCGGTGATTACTTTGTGATAATATAGGTTTAGCGCACGTCACAAAAGCACGCTAAAAATGTAAATGGCAGCTGCATGTCGCCTGTCTGCCAATGAACCTGCAGAGCTTTTAGGTTAGTTCGAAGCTGACATTCAATGACCCAAGCTGATTTTTTTTAATCTTATATATGACTCGTCTGTTTTTGCTCCGTGCTATACAGAGCCCTAAATCAGGTTTTATATTTCTTTGTTTGTTTCTTTATTCATTCAGTCATTCACTTGTAATGCGAGCTCTGCATGAGCAGTCACACTGGACTTTTAAGTCACTCAGATGAAGCCCTGTGTCAAAGACTTGATTTCTTGTTACAGTAAAAGGACGTGTTGTGGATTTGCATGGCTTTATCTGTGCAGCTGCCTGTTTGGGTGGTTTGGGAATTGTGTGTTGGGATGTGGGGCGCCTGATCGAAATGAAGAAAAGGTAACAGGGAGGGAGAGGGGAGGAAAAATGAGACAGGGCCCCTGGGATAAGGAAGGCGAAGGTTACACAGCATATTTAGTCCTTAATTTTACTTTTATGCCTTCTTTCCTCCACTCTCTTGCCTTAGGCTGCCCACAGGCTTAGAGGACGCTGCGAGCCTTTTGCAGGTCAAGTGCACTCTGGAGCAAACGCCACCTGTAGAGGTGGTCCTGAGAAATACTGCTTCAAAATAGGGACTGAATAAAAAACGTGAAGAAATAGCAGTAAAAAAAAAAAAACAGTTGAAAAGATCTGTGAATTTTATGTGTGGTTTTAAATGTGTTAAAAACAACATCATCCTCACATTTAACCTATCTAGTTTTTCCTTTCTGGGATTCGAATATAGGCCAGAGGTGGAGGTCACAGTATGACAAACACACAAACAAAGCATAATCAGTGCTGTTTCCATCCTGGTAAATGGTTTTCCTTCACACTTGACAAAAACAAACAAACTGTTGTCCGGTCTCGTTATCTACATGTTTTTCCAGTATTTCTTGTTGGCTTTGCTCAAGCTAACCTTTCACCTCTCACTTATGCTACAGTCACACCAGGGGAAACCTAATGGACATGACAGCACAACCAGCATTGTTGTGACCATGTGCAAACTGTGTTTGCCTTTGAAATAGTTGTTTACAACATGAGTCTTTGATACACCAAGATGGGAGTTAACAGCATTAAAGTGGAGTCAGTCTGCTAATAGTTTGCGATTAACACTTGTAAATTAGTATAAATCAAATCCTTTGACGTGTGTTTCAAATCAGTTGCCATCTACATGCACATAAATTCCCATTAAAACAGACATTTACATAAAACTATTTACATTTAGAGTCCAACCAGAACATAAACTCAGAAGTTCTTCCACAAATAGTGACACGGCTGCTGCAGGATTACGATTTAACTGCAAAATGACATAAGCACCTGGCAACCCTGCTTTATGTAGGAATATAGCCAGAAAAAAAACAGCTGTCAACTCAATCGAGTTGAGCTCATCAGTGCAGACACAGACTCACATGTATAAAATTTAATATAACTATAACTCATTGTAAATGTTTGCTAATCTGTCTGAGAGTGATTGCAGGTAGTGCAAGTCCAAACAGAATGGTTTGGAGGCTAGTTGCTTCCCATTGTACGCAGCAACCTGTACTATTGTCTTGTATTCATAAGTGGTCGCTCAGAGGTTGAGGATGTTGCCCACTCAACCTTTACATACCCATTTGGTTGCTGCGACTACTTGCAATCAGTTGCTGACGGTTAAAGAGTTCAATGCAATTTTTTTAAGTCAAGAAGGTTGAAGTCCTGTTTTTGCTCTAGCATGTTTTTTTTTTGTGTAATGATCATGAAGTCTTTTCTACGGAGCCCCGCAAGGGACATTGGAGAAAAAAAAAGTTAAGATGAACTTTTGCAAGATCTCACAAACCTAGGCTGCATGCTTCGGAGGACCCGACCTTCGCGGCCTACGTGGACCGGGTCCTTCGAAGGCCGGAAGTGCGAGGCTTGTGAAATGGGACGGTCTAGCCTTCAGATTTGCATCACCAGCTGTCTCGGTGGAGTTGAATAAACTCAGCTGTCTGCTCCTTGCTATCTAAAATATAACAGGACATTGGAGTAAATTCTTCACCATCTCACACTTCTGTTTAATCAGCTTATTCAGCTGAGTGAAAACAAACCGATTTACTCAGGACATCATATATTTGCAAAAGTGCACCGAACGTTTTCAGAGACGTTGGTTACCCATCAGCTCGATCGCGGACAGCGGGGGGTTTGAAAACGATGTACCAGGAGTCCGCTATTTTCGCCGGCTCTAGTGAACCTTGACGTCTCTGAAAACGTCGGAACACTTTTGCAAATATGTGATGTCTTGATAAACCGAGCAGATATTTGAAGTTTACACAGCTACATTCTCGCCTGAAAATATCTTAAAAGTTTATTTTGTGACCCAGAAAGAGTAATAAGAGTAATATTAAAACGAAGTAGCTGCCGCCATTGTTGAGAAACTGGAATTGGCTGGGCTGCGCTATGAATTCTGGGATAGGTTGGGCCACGAAGGATACACGCGACCTGTGACGTAACCGATCTACAAATGCGGCCTCCAAAGGATGCAGTGTTTTTATTTTTTTTTCTCCAATGTCCCTTGCGGGGATCCGTACTTTTCTGCGAACTCTAAAACTGCAGCAGATGATAGTTGTGTGTTGTTTAGAGTATAAATGAAGAACTCCTGAACACCCCATAATTCTGAAAATTATAGCGTGATATTTAAACCAATAAAGATTGCAGTGCAAAAATAGAAAATATCGATTAGACAGTCCGAGCGAGTGAGGAACCAGCCTAAGCTGTGTAGGGATATCCACTGTTTGTTACACAGTCCTGGAGGTCAGCATCTCTTTGGGAGTGAGGCGGTGTAGGTGGCCCTGTAACCTCCTGCAGCAGCTTTGCAGCAGACGCATCAATATTTCAGCTTGATGGGTCGCCTTGAGATAGGTTATTATTGTCTCTTACACCGAGGGGAACATGTATACGCAAACATTTTTTCCTGCTGTCACATGAACCATCTTGACACAGACACTGGGAGACGGAATAACAGGTCGTCCCCACGCACCCAGTCATTTTTCATTCACAAAAACATCCAACATCAAACAGCGTATCAGAGAGCAAAATACTTAATTACTACGTCCACAATTCGCCTTGGTGTTTACGAGTGCTTGCGTAAGGGAGAAACACAGTGTGAACATAATTAGCCGACTTCTGTCTGTGATCTTTAATTTATTCTTGAATACAATGTAAAAAATGCTGTGATTGAAGATCATTTTGAGAGAATTTCCCTGTTATTTTTTTAAATACGTGAAATGTCAATAAATTTACAAAAACCAGACTGTGAATTAACATGTATGTAAAATAACATTAAAAACCCTTTAACTAAGAATAAGCATAACATTTAATCTCACATTTGACAGATGGTCATTTTAGAGCAGTTATGTATCTTTTAAATTTGTTGATTAAAATCAGAACGAGTACATTAAATTATTGTAGAAATTCATATTCTATATCTATAGTCTACAAAGATCTATTGCCAAGATATTCAGTAATAAGTTGGATCAATAAATGTTAAACACGTATACCAGTCGAGGTTAACAGTTTTGTAACATCAATGACATTTTCTGAACATTTCTTTAAAATCTGTTAAATTTATAACTCTAATGCCTTTTTAACAATAAAGGGTTATTAAACATGCAATATTTTTATGTAAAGTGATACATAAAACCCAAATTACACTCATATAATTAAAAATTAACAGTAAATTGTGGGTTGTAGTTATAAACACTTACTAGTTTTACAACCGTATTTTTACGTGTTTCACATTTTATGTAAAAAAATTACTTTTTTTTTTCAACAGTGTTTTTCAGAGGAGCCTCAGTCCTTTGGGCTAAGTGACTGCCAAATCAGGATGACAGGGCCAGCTTAGCTGTGATGAAGGGCGGTTAAGCCATTAAGGAGTCTGGGCCTCTCGCTGGTGGCCTTGTGTGAACCTTGAGCTCATGAATAATATAAATTCCTTTACTGTATTTGGAAGCACTTTGGACTCTAGTGGGGGGAAGCTGACGATACCAGATTGATTTTCGCCTGAGCAATTTCAGGGAATGAGTCAATTCAATTTTAGCGTTGAACAATGGCTCGTAGAAAAACAGCCGATTTATTGCAATCACTCCTGATGGTGAACAACAGTCACGGTCTCGTTTTGTTGCCACACTCCACGCACTGCAACCTTGATGAGACAATAGCTGGGTTGTCATGGTAATATGCCGTTTCTCCTGACATTTCCAAGATTTTCATCTCTCACAATTACTCTGCCAGTATGTTTTCTTTTCTGAAAGGCCACCCTTCGTTATTGGATTTACTCTCTCGTGAGATGAGATCCTACAACTGTAAAACACCTAAAATATAAGACAGCTGAAAGGAAAGTTACTGCAAATTGTGATGCTTTTGGGTTGAATAATAATGAAGCCGTTGGATATAACTTTAAATTTCTCCCATTATTCGTGTGATTTTATGAAATTCCGCCTTAAAATTCAAACAGATCACCAATCGTCTGTTTTAAAATATGAGTCACTCTTTCAATCAACAGTCCTTTTTACAGCCGATTTGTGACAATAGGAAAGCGCGGGTGTGTTAATGATGGCTGAACTTAATCTAAGACAGGTCCTGCTTCTGTTAATATATATGACACTGCTTAGTGGCACACTTAGTTTAACAAAGACATCAGCTGTGCTTTCCCTACTATGCTACGATAAAACGCAAAGCAGAAAAACAACAACAACAATGGTCTGTATATAAAAGATGGAAGTAGTCACCATTGCTTTTGGACTTTCTGCTTGGAAGCATCAGTTTTAACATTTCAAGTTTAAGCTTTGTTTTTGTAAGAATGGCGCCCTCTGTGGGACGTTAACTCTTCCAAACTCTTTCTATCTTTTACTCGAGCAACCCTTTATTTCTTCATACTTTGCTTCCAAGTAGTGAGGCTTTTTTGAGCAAAGTGTTTCTTTGTACATTGGCTGCATTTTTTTTTTGCACCAACGCAAATGATGAACCAGTGATGTACCTGCACATTGCAAAAAACAAAAAATACATTTAAAATTGTATCTTTAGGGACTTTGTTAGTGGCAGCCTGTCACAACAACGCAATGAATTTCCATTTCTTTAGAACTGATTCTACAAACAATCCCAAAGATAACAGTTTGTCAGGCTCAAAAAGATGATTCCCAAAGAGCGATCAGTCAAAAACATGTGTGCATGGTGTGCAGTGTGTCCTTTAAAAAATCTGAGGGAAGTGGACTAAAAAAACGATCTACAGCAGATAAACAGTATCAAAAATGTATGCCCTTAAGAAGAGCTGAGAGATGCATCTGGCCCTCATCAGAAATGGTCTCAGTCCAAAGATGGCAGTCACTTGGCAGAACTTCTCAAAGAAGGGAAACAGGCGGAGGCATAAAACATTACAAAAGAACTGGATTAAAAAAATCAGTAGCAACAGGTCTAATAGTTGTAAATCCAATATTTAATATATAGGCCAGGAGAGATGCACAACAGTGATTGTCTACAGCGTGTAAAACTTGGTGGAGTCTCTGGCACTGCCAAACCTTGGACTTCCTGTTTGGAAGCATCACTGGAAGCAAATATTGACTTTCAAATTCAACAAAACCTCAACAAACATTCCATCTGTTAGCTTTCCTCTCTGTTTTTAGCTGTATTTTACTGCACTGGCTGCATTTCAGTCAGTGTAGCTGAGGATCTTATCAAAATTCAAGGAATTATGAAATCAGAATAGTATGGTAAGATTTGAATCCACCGTGCAATACACTCGAGAAAGCATCTGGTCGGCAACCGCTTCATTTTTCAGTATGACTATGAGTCCATACACATTGTCAATGAAAGTAAAAGCATACCTGGATAGAGAAACACACAATCGATGGATTAGCCTCCCCAGAGCCCGGACCTCAACATTACTGAAGCAGTGTAGAATCGTCTTGACAGGGAACAGCAGAAAAGGCAGAAACATCCAAAGAAGAGCTTTGGATGTCCTTCAGGGAAGCCTGCAGAACTATTCCTGAAGACTTCCTAAAGACATGACAAGAAATCTGCCCAAGAGAGCTCAGACTGTGCTGAAGAATAACGCTGGTCATACTAAATATTGACTTGCAACTCCAACAAAAACTCAACAAGCAATTCATATGTTAGGCTTGCCGTTTACTGGAAATACATTTCATAATCTGACGTAAACAGTTAATTGCTAAATATCTGGTGTATAATAAACTGATGAGTCAAACGTTTCACTTCCTTTTGAATTTCATAAAATCTGATTCATTATGGATTATGCAGCGTCTGCCTTTATGCTGAAAGGGATCCTGGAGGAATGGATGAAGCAATATGAACAAACAGCTGCAGCAGATGATTTATGATGATGCATAAGTGGTCATTTCTCAGCGAACAAATGAGCCTGCCTCAGAATGGTTCCCTCTCAGCATTTTGAATACTCTTGCCTGGTGTTCTGTGCACTACTTTTGGGATCAAGGTTTTTTTAAATTTTGTTGTTGTTTTTTAATGACAGCGGGACCATCTTCAATCCATCATTACTCAAGCCTCTTTGATCAGTAAAATCCTCGTCATGGTGAGAGTCAAATGCCCAGGTGATCTCTCAACAATCAATCAAATTGACTGCACCTCGGTGGAGAGTGCACGCGCACGCTCGCCGCGCACGCACGCTCGCCGTCTCTCCTGTGTGTTGTATCAGCTTTAAGCTCTTTCCATTAAACCTGCGCTGCATTAGGCATTTGGGTTAAAAGCTTTCATAATCAGGTGTGTTCTCATTTAAAGAGATCAATACTGTCCTTGACGTGGAGCTTCGCCCACCGCCTGTAGGTGTACGTGTGCCTCAGAGTTAAGAGCTTTGACGGGGATGTGCATGTATGTCGCATGTATTCTCCCCGTATGAGTGTCTGTTTACTGATTTCAGTCTGCGGGGGCAAACTGTTTTCTTTTTTTTTCTCTACAGCGTTCTCTTTATTCTCTGTGTGAGAGAAACTATCAGTGGCGTCCTGTAGATACTGCGGTTGTTTTTCTGCCTGACGCCTCCTCAGTTGATCCCAAGGTCCACTCTACAGACTGCTACTGCAACAAATGTAGAGTCAAAACCCATTAATGAGCCCAGCACACACACACACAAACACACAGGCATCTGCTTTGGGTCATTTTTGTTTTGTTTTTTTCAGTTTTTTTTGTTTTGCTTGTATGTGTGTGTTTGTTTCAAATACATTATGTTCTTCAATGCATACACATGAGCGCATTCAGCTCTTTATTTGTGACTCATAGGAAATTAATTTATTTTGAATTCTGATGAATCCGTGTCTTCGGCTACAAGGAGCCACCTGTTTCCCGAGCAATTTTTTTTTTCTTTCACAAATTATACCCAAAATGCTGTTCACGCTCATACAAGTGTGCAGACTTTAAATGACTCTGTCTTGGATAACGCAGGAGGAGAAAATGACAGAAGCGCTTCAATGCTACGCCTCCATCATTTTCAACCTCCAACTTCATTTCAAACATGTCAAATAAAGAAAGCGTCTTGTTAAACTGATATTTTTGCTGCCTGTTCTGTATTTACTCGTGCGTTTTTATGAGTGCGAGCCCCGGCGAGTGTGTTTGAAGTGTGTGGGCGTTCAGGGACTTTTAGAAAAGTATGCTGGCAGCAGGATTTTTTTTTTTTTTTTTTTTTATTTTTTTTTAAAAAGCCCCCTTTTTTTTTTTTATTTTTATTTTTATTTCAAAAAAATTTTTTTTTTAATTTTT
>VURO01000687.1:15204-73968 GCA_015108175.1 Pelvicachromis taeniatus | reverse complement strand
CTGCATTGGGATCGATATGTTAGGTCTTCCGAGGGGGGGTGTGATGGGGTTGAGCTTGACCTATGTGAGCGGTTTTTCATAATCATTACATTCTCGCCATTGTGCTGCTGTGATTTGATGTAGTTTACTTTTCTGCTTGTTATAACATGCTACATGAGCATGCCAGCTCATGGTGATGATTGTTTTTTTCTTGATAAAATGCTGACAAGAACAGAAACAGGGTGAAGAGAAATCTCCTGTTGTTGTTTGAGACCTTTACTGCTGCCCTTGTGAGATCATATTTTGTAAATATGAAGATGGCAGCAGTGTGATGGGTATTAAATGTCACATGCCGGACTGTGTTGTGACCAATCTCTGACACGAGGTAATCCAATCCAAAAGTATGTGCAGTTACCAGTCTGACCCCGGTCAGATTATTATAACAAATATTAACTTGATCCCATAATTATACACACTCAACACTCAACTGTTTGTGTTTCTATTACAGTTGTCATCAAACCACAGCCCACCAGTAAAATCTTCATCTAATCACGCTGCTGCCTCCTGACAAACTGTGATGCCTTTATCCCAAGTAGCATTCCACTGAAGCAGGCCTCGGCCCTGACATGGCAGTCTGCGATCTGGCTATGTTCATTGTTCATGTGCTCAATAGGCAGCACATGGCGTGGGCAGCAGTCAGTGGGGCTAAATTTGTGCCTCTCTGCTCATTCCGGGGATATTTGTGACTTGCTCCTTGTTGACTCGTTGCGCTCCTTGCTGACAACGGGTCCCTGTGTGTCACAAAGTGCTAAATCCAGCCAGCTGTATGCAATTACACTGCAAAATGCGCAGGCTCTGCTGCACATGAAGTGGTGATGACGGCCTGATTTATGATCGTTTTTGCAGGATAATTTCTCTCAGCTGATCCGAAACATCAACAACAGTATCCTATAACAAATCAATACACCACCATACATTATCTATAAATATATATCCTAAATATTAGAAAAAGGTTGTTCTGGTTAATGTTCCTGAAATCACTGTTGCACAAACAGCTCCTAAAATACTACTAATAAAAATGATATTTATCTGAGAAACAATTGGTTATTGGACTCAAAAAGTGTCAGAACCTATCTGGATTAACCAGAGCATCTTGCAGGATAAAGTGTAATATGCTTCATCAAATGCCTTCAATGTTTTTATCCTGTCGATTGGAGGCTACTTTGACAGACAGACAGGCACTGGTTCATAAATCAGTGGCCACATTTTTTACCCGAGGGAGATTCACTGTTGTTTCCTAGGTAACAGTCACCCCCACCCTTACCCTTGCTCACTCTGGACTGTACCATATTTACAGTTAGGGTGAGGGAGCTATCGTCTCTATCGAATAGAAGTAGAATTCCATAGTAAAACTGACTACATGTAACATTTCACTCTAACCGAAAAGTGGTTTTCTTCCAGTAGCAGCTAACAGTGGCTCAAACATTTGATAATAAATGCGCTATTAATGTTTACACCGTAGTAGTAACCCCCCCTGAGAGAAGCACACTCAACATTTCCTCGAACTGTCAAAATCGCTTGTTGCTTCCTGCCCTAGCCTTAAAAGTAGTTAGCGAGCTAGCGTGTAGCAACTGATAGCTTACTTTCACTGACATCTGTTTCGAAAGCGAAAAAGTTTGCTGCCGAACGCAAATAGAGGAAAGTGTTAGTCGAAGACCGTTTCTGCCGTCCTGTGCCGAACCGTGAGTCCCATACCAACCGAAACAGCGCTCTCGAGAATCCGTTGGTAGCGGCTGAAGTGCAGCTGGATGTGACAGGTTCGTCATCAGGTAAGCGTCAGGTAGTTAGCTTAGCAGGTAGTGTTAGCACACCTCGGCTCTGGTGCTACTTCACACGGTGTGGCGTTATGGTAAATGTAGTGACTTCTTGGAACAGCAGAGGTGGCTAATGTTACTCCACGATCATAACAATAATTCGCGGAAGGCTGTTGTGTAGGGCTAGCCACCAATCTGTGCCCAGATAGCTAATAAAAACATCTGACAGCTCCTAAGTAAAATATAATATAACATAACTCAAATGAATGGATGCTGCACCTTCGTGCTCCCTGTGTATCCGAAAGGATTCAGTCCAGTGCTTTACGTTGCATTATGAAGTGGGAAATGACCTAACGTAACCTATTGGGAATGGATTTAATAACAACTCATTTATTATTAATTCTGCAGGTGAGTTTGTTGAGCTGTCATTATCGGTGCTTTTTTTCAGTATTCAATGAACTTCTGCATTTCGAGATAAATTAGCTGCTACTTGGATTAATGGATTGTTCGATTTAAAGGAAAAGTAAAGGTTCTCTAATGAGGCATGAGTGGGGGCAAACTTTAGGCCATTGCAGCTTTTTCAAGTCAAAGCCTTTACACATTTAAGGTTAATACGTTCTGATCAGGCTATCTGTTAGGTTATTTACAATGATAATTCCCTGTGAACATGCAAAGCAGCAAGCACAGAAGAGCATTGCACCAGTGTCTTTATTTTCATATGGGAACTGGACCTTGTTTTGCCATTTGGATGGAATATGTGGTGGTTATTAAAGCTCGAGTAAGACATGACATTCAACAGCACAATGTAATTGGTAGAAAATATGCTGTGTATAATCAGGAATGTAACATTTGCTAAATAATGTTGAAAAGGATACAACAACTATTAGATTAGCCTCCAGAAAGTATGAGTTCAATGAGAATATGCTTGAATGGCATTGTTGGTGTGTATTTTATTTTAAACAAGCCCTGGTTGACCCTTGCATCCATTAAGCTCTTCTATATTTTAACGCAGACTCTGCATTTGACAGACTTATCGGAATGGGCTTCAAATGGAAGGAAGCACAACTCTTTCCTGCTTGATATTTGATTACAGCTAATAATAGAAAAGGACAGCTGCCTTTTCATTGATCTGTCTTCACTGCCCTATTTCTGAGCCCTTTTTTTCCTCTCTCTCTGTCGCGTGTAACTAACAGAAAAAACACAGCACAGTGTTCTGTGAAGAGGGAGAATATTTCAAACACAGTCTTAACCCATCACTGTTTTCATTTTTTTTTTGTTATTAGCCATTGTTTCAGATTATTCACCTTTCATATTTGAATATGACGCTGCTTTGGGCCGCAGAATCCTAAATCTGGTTGTGTGTGAGTGAGCCAAGCCGTTTGGGGTCAAACAGGACAGGGATAATAAGAGGGGAGGGGATACCATGCGGGAAGGAAGTAGCTCGGCTTGTTTGGCTGCCAGGCTTTTGTTTGTTTTCCTGTCGGACAAATCTATTTAGGAGGTAGGCTATCTGAGGTCTGCCAGTGGAAATTAGCAGTGAGCATGGCTTGTTATGCAGTTATTGACAGTTATTCAGTGAGGGTTATTGAGAAGATGGCTGCAGGCAAATTAGAGATTGATAAGCTTCATTCATCAGTGGAAGTTGCTCTTTGCTTTTTATATTCAATATTCAGGTCAAAACTAATGTTCACTGTCTAGGAGCATTAAAATGATCTCTTGGTATTGTGTGCACAGTAGTAGTGAGACTACTTTCACTGATGGTGTAGGGTGGCACTTTTGCTTTCAACAAAGCATGACATTGCCCCGCCTCCCAGCCCATGCTTCATGCAGCGGCACAGCGCTTGTCTGTGTCATTTACCTACAGGTGCCCTGATCCCTAAGATGACGTCAGTGTTCGGCATCATTTGCTGAAGTAGACACTTTTTCATGCTGAATGGGATTAATCACCCCGAGCCTCTATCTTCTCACAACATTTTGACAAATGTTTCGCCTGTGGAGCATCAGCTGTCAAAGCCTAATCACACAGCTAGTAGGTTTGTTTCTTGCGGAACTGTAAAGCATTTTTATCCTCATTGATGTCAACGAAACACCCAGGCTGCCGCGTCATCCACAACCTTTGTATGTGAGAGAGAGAGGGAGAGACGAATAGACGACAAGCGAGAGAGAGAGACAGAGACAGACGGTACAGCTGTTCTATTGAATCTGGATCGAAAAGTCATGAAGCTGGATCTCTGACTCATCAGTTCTGTGACGCTCCAGTTTCACGGCTCATATGATGCCAGCCAGCATGTCATCAGATGGGTGGAGGGAGAACAGGGACCTTCCAATACCAGCCGCCGTCATGTTATTTTTCCCCTTTCCCTTTTCTCAAAGCTAATTCGGATGCAATAACAATAACAGAAATGTTCACTACTGTATAATTTTCCGGTCCAGCGAACTCAGGAATTGGATTGAAATAGAGCTTGAAAGATAGCTTATAGAAATGAAGAAAAACATGCAGGTAGGGATAAAGAGACAAGGTGGGGCGGGGGGAGAATTAGGTGATTAAGAGCAGAGGAGGAGAGAGTTGTGTGACTGTCTGGTTGATGTCGTAAATGAGTTCAGAGGACAGATGCTGATGGGAGGTAGAGGAGAGAGGGAGGAAATGTAGTGATCCTGTTACCTGGGGTGATGATGGCGATGGACGTGATATGCAGCATGGATCTGCGGGTACATGCTGTAATTAATGCTGTTTTGTATTTCAGATACATCAAAAATGTATATTTATCTATTTTCTATTAAAAGCAGTTCAATTAATTATGATTTGATTTTAAATATTATAACCAAAATAGACAAGAAATAAATAATGTGATAGTTGGTTAAGCAGGGCGTGAAATTGGGGAAATACCTTTTAAGATCAGCATTCAGGGGTTGTTACTGTAAAGCAGTTTTCACCCCATCACTTAGTCTGCGCTCTTCCAATGGAGAGACACAGATTTGCAGTAGCTGGCGTTTCATTGGTTGAACACGGTGAGGGGCAGGTCCTTGCCACAGGCTGGTGGGCAGGAAGGGGCTGGCTTTAGGGGTGTCGGAGGGGTTGGCTGGAAGTGTTTCAGCCAGATAGTTGGAGTAGACACTCTTTGCTTCCTGGCTGCCTGCTTGCCCGCCTGCCTGCCTGCCTCGCTCGCTTGCTCGGCAGCTTGGGAAAGAGAGAGAGAGAGAGAGATACTGATAGAAAAATCCTTGTCTAGGCATGGACATCAGGCAGAAGCAGTCGGGAGCTCGCGAGGAATGACAGCAGAACACATGGTCATTAACTCCTGTCGCTGAGGCTGAGGGGAGAGCTGCGCTGTAGCTCCGCGTCACAGAAGCACCGGGAGCGTCCTGCGTTTGGGACAGCAGACAGACACAGAGCTACGGGACCCCCGGTGAAAGGAGGTGGGAAAGAGCCGTCATATTGGCTGGCTTTTTTCCTTTTTCTTTTCAGGAGTTTTGCTGCAGTGCGCTGCATACCAGTCTGGGTGGGGAGGGACCAGAGGGAATGTTTTATCTGTGTGAGAGAAAAGAGTGTAATGCTTAAAAACAAGGAAAAGGGAAGAAAATGCAGACAGAGTGGGATAAATGCGTAGGAGCGCTGGGAGCTTGCAGCCACGCAGCAACTGTCCTCATTGCAGTTTCCAGCCCCGTTAATGGACTTTCTCTTTTTCAGCTCCTGCGGGAGAGGCATTATCACAGCGGTTGACTTGCCCCTTCCTCAGTACAAATGTCAAGAGCTCCTTTTTTGCCACATGGGCTACATATTTTTCACTGCCTCGAGAAAAACTTTCCTGTTGTGTGGCATCTGTCCTGTCGCTGCTCACTTTGTGTAAGTTTTTCCTCGTGATTCATGGCAAATTTCCCAAGGCAAAGGTTGTTTGTTAAGCGCACGGGCCAGTGTTGTGGACACAAATAGCCGATGGCTTGAATGAGCTGGAAGTTCACAGTTCTAATAAGGCACAGATCATAATTAACCTCTGAGCGAGATGGGGCACGGTTGACGTGTCTTCAGCTTACCGCTGTCTGTCTACATTTAGCCTCGCAATAGACGAACGGCCGGTGGCAGCCAAGCAGTGGACATTACTGCCTGCATGGAAAAGGCTAGAGTGGTGTCATGCATCTGGCTGTAGATCAAGGGGAAGTGGGTGTTTTCTAAAATGGAACATCAGTCCAGCCCTTCCTGATGAGAAAATAATAGGGTCTTAATCTCAGACATGTCCTTACTGCAAGACTTTGTGAGCTAGAAATCCCCGTTCTCTGACACTACCTCGAGCTGATATTAAAAGGATTTAGTGCTCGGTAGATTTTACAGACATCCTCTGCATAATGGAGCTTTTCCAACTGATCTGTGATACAAGGGCAAGTTTGCTGAATCATTGAGCTCTTATGTTTTCAAGTGCTCAAGTAAGATTTTAACTTTTAACTCCATTTGCAGTGCGCACTTTGTGTTAGTTTCACTAAATGGAGTAGGACTGGACGTCCTGTTAATCATCATATTTATCTCAACAGCAGTGTTCATCTCCGGCTGCCAGCTGCACTATAATTAGTTGACTTGCCCGAGTCCCTGAAGCTAACTAGGTAGAGGACAGGTTCACTTCAACAGGAAAACAAATCCATTTACTGAGAGCAGGGGTCAAGATCGATCAAATCTACTGAAACTTTCGCCTGTCTGTTTTCAATTAAGTGGTTATAAAAACATAGAAAATACATCCAGTTACGAAAGGGACCACGGATATGAAGAGGCCAGTCCCAGACCATGAGCAGGGCTATTCGGGTCATTGTGGTTTAGCTAAGGCTATTATGATATGGGACACGCCTATCTGCTGACTCTGTGAAATGCTTCTTGTGTTGCCTCCGAACAATAGCTTAGCCCGGGTATAGCCTCTGCTGAGCCCATCCTTATTGCTAATGGCATTTGATGATATTGAACTGAAGGATCTGTAGCTTATGCCAAAGGCAATTTCATAAGCATCAGAGCCTCCAGAGTATTAAATACGAATTAGGCTACAGGGTCTGCAAAAAGGAACGTGACGGTGATGTCATACTTGACGTCCCGGTTTGGTTTTTTAGGAATAGAGAACATTTTGATAAAGCTTTAACTAAAAGCCTCACTCGTTTTCCATTACTCACTGGAAACTGAACATTTTCCTATTTCCCCTTTACAATGAGGCCCTCTCTACACAGCCTTGAAAAACATCGACCACTTGTTCCTCTTGGCCATGCAAATGGACATACAATTGCAGTTTGCCAGCACAAAATGGTAATAAATGGAAATTCAGCCACTCAGGCTCCCTGCTCATGCGCTCATCTGTCACAGCCATTTGTATTTTGACTTTATTTTGGTAGCAACACCTGGCTGAGGCCATGGAAAACGTTTCCACAAAGCTTATGACCAGTAGGAACCAGGTAGCTTATCGTTTCCACTAAGCAAATACATGCAGTCAAAGATAAACTGCACAGCACAGATACCAGAATAATGGGTTACATACGTGGTATTCAGAGGTCAAGCCCATGACTTTCACTCGAGACACCCCAGTCCCACTGACTCTCGTTCAATTAAGCAGACTGACCAAGATAATGCCTCAGCCAGCTGGCCTTGGTAAGCATCAGTAATCCATAAAGTCTAGTACTGTGGTGCTTTTCTTTACATCTCTATCCTGCTTTATCAGGTCACCCTGTCTGACCACTGTTTGTACAGGACAAAGAGGAGGCAAAGTCTTTACTAACATATATACTAATGTGTACGAGTTTATTAGTTTGGGTGTCTTTTAAAATGCTACCTTTCTACATGAAACAGGGTGGTAGACTTTAGTCACCACACATGAGCTATAAAAATAATGGCATCGGTTTCATTACAGTAACATTGAAGTAGAATATATTCCTGTGTTGTTGGAGCCACATTATTATACTAGTCCTTCACAGAGGCTTCTTTTCTGTAGAACAAAAGCCGCGGTGCAATTTTCCACCCAAGAAAGGCCACAGATCTGCAGAAGCCATGCCTGGTTCAGCCATGAGGGTCTACAGAAAGACTTATTTTTAATGCAAATTTTACCTTGAAATGATATTAAAAGGATTTAGTGTTTAGTAGAGATTCTATGCAGGGAAGCAGTAGTCAGAACATGCTGTGTGCCTCTTTCCTACCTGCTGACCATCTGCCCTTCTGTCCTTTCATATCATTGGCATTGTCCTCAAAGCATGACTACTGAGCTTAGTGTAAACTAAGTCATGCTGCATGTTGGTGTAATGCATGAGCAAGAAGCTAAGGCAGTAAATATGTCAGAGTCGCATTGTTAAGGATCGTCAAAGTAGCCTAAATTTACACTGTGTGCACAGCCTCAGACTTCGGCTGCTTGAGTTTCTCGTGCTCTTAGGATCGGGTGTAATTATATGACATAGATAAGAGGGTCACCACCCATGATGACAGTTTACTTTCTAGCAGGAGCGTTGGTATATTTTGGGGATATAAGGGTGTTCTCAGTTGCCACTGCTAAAGAGCTAGCTAGCATTTGTGGCTACATCACTTTCCAGTTAGATTAAAGATAACAATCCCCAAGGTTACGCTAATGAAGCACGTGTACTGTCTGTTTAAAAATACTACTAGGGCTACTTTCATTGATTACTTCCTTTATTAAATTATATATTATTATTTTTTATATATTATACTTCGGCAAATGCAACTCAGCAATTTGCTGCCATCTTAGAAACCCCTTCCAGATAGCTAGTTAGGCGGTTATTTTGCTGTTTCTGTTTAGAGCCTGACCAATATAGGATTATTAAGATCAATACCAATATTTGGCAATGTAAAAATCCAATTTAAATGGTCGATATTATTTTCTCTCAGACACAAGGAACATCAAAGGTTTTCCCTAACATTTGTTATATGTAAGTAATTATGTGTGCTGCCAACAGGGATGACTGCCCTCTTGTGGACAAATTATGCAAATCAATCATTTGAAACACAGTTTCTGCTTCTGGGGGATATGTAATCAGGTCCGCGTAGTGTAGTCCACAGTGTTCAAGATATCATATTCTAATTTTGTGTGATGATATATACCAATAACAGCTTGAGCTGATTTAATTTAGTTTGAAAATCGTGTTGAGGTCAAGGTCACACCGTTGAGGGGGAGTTCTCTGAGTGCTTTTGTTACAAGCTTAATCTTGATGGAAGACCCGATTAAATTTCTATTTGTAGATGAGCCAAATACTCTTACCTAAATTTTTACCAATACCGCGCATAGCTATATCTGCCACAACATAGTTTTAACTATCGTAAACAGTGTAATCTGCATAAGTCAACGCAACAACAAAATATGTTTTGTGGTTTGGCTGTTCATTGGCTCTTTAGAAGCAGGGCGGGACCTGCACGACTTTGTCGTTACCAAGTGCTCTTTAGTCAAGATGTTGAGCATCCTGTCACCATATATCATCAAGATATTTACTTTTTCTATTCTGTTTTTTTTGTTTTGTTTTTTTGACAGCAGTAATAGTACATAAACATACAGTTCTATACAATATCAGAACAGATTTTTCTTTGTGCTTCTTCATGTTGTGTTTTTCCGTCTTTTTAGTCTTATTACCACCCACATAAGTCTCCTTTTGATTTCTAGTCCTCATCATTTGTTTTGAATATCTTTCTTGGCTTTCATTGTTTGAATGTTGCCTGTTGAGACACCTCAGAGTGTTCAGATGACCCTGACCAAGCATTATCCACTCTGTCAGGCTGTTTCTTTTCATCCAAACTTTGATTGCTGTAAACCCCTGCTTTAAATAGAAAAATGACTGGTGGCTGTGTTCCCCAACTATTTCAGCACAACTTGCTGCACCTTTCAAAGTAAGTCGTTTCACAGAGAAATGGCACTATCATCCCTTTACACTCTCTGACAAAGTAGGTTAGCTTGATCACACACTTCTTATGGCTCCTAAAAATAAGAAGGGATTAATTGTTAAAGGTCAGATCTGACATGATTCTTACCTGACTGTCTCTTTTGCAGCGATTGGCTCTTTCCCTCGGGTGATGATGTGAAATTAAATCCAGCCTTGGAGAGTGGAGCCTGGGCGTCAGTACGATCAGGCGAGGAAGCTTCTGATCTCATTTCACATGATCAGCTCTGAAGTGGGACAATTAGATTAGCTAGACAAAGGTTGGTGGGTAATTCCGAGGGGAAAAAAAATCTGCCTTCCTATATGACTGAAATAAACAACTAGAAATCAATTGTCTTATAGATAAATGGGCTTCTCCATTTGGACTTTTGGATTTTATTTTTATTTTGGATGTCAAACTGAAGGATCTAGAAGATTTGGGATAGATTACAAGAATAAGGGTGTCTTACTTCCAACCTCTGTCTTGTGGACAAGAGAACAAAAATACTGTGCTGAATCTGTCAGTACCATACACCTGTATAACAGCTGTTTCCCAGTCAGGGACACTTTTTAAGGATTTCTCGTTCAGTGAACTGTGCAAACACAGGTGTACAATTCTCGATAAACCATTAACAAGTGGAGCATCGTGTGCCATGCGAGATAGGTCAAGATGTTTTCCAATGGGGTAATCTGTTAACCAGAATTCTAGATTTTTACAATCCTTCTCTTTCTCCTCCCTCAGCCCGTGTCCTCAGCCACTTTCCCGCCTGCATTAAGCAGAAAAATATTTCCAGATGTGCCAAGGAAAAAGCTCCCTGCGCAGTAGCTCTGTAATGGATTTCATACGCTCAAACTAAAGGTCAATTCCTTATATTGTTGCTCTACTAAGTGTCCCTCCTCAGTCCCTAGACAACAGCCAAGCGCAGGGACCAGCGTCTTTACAGGACGAGACAGGCAGCACAGACGCACGTCTCCCCTCAATGAATGTAAATTGACAGGCTGCCATCAATGAGCCGGTACCTAATTTGGATGGTGGGAGACCAGTGAATATTGCCGGACACTGGGCAGCGTCATAATCGTGTCTGGCACTGGCATATGCATCTGTCTCGGTCCCTCTCCGGCTGCTGGATGACTGCCCGGAATACTGCTGCTCTGCACGGTTTTCTATTGGCTGAACTCGTCCCTCCGTGCATGGCTCTACAGGGCGGGTTGGACTCCGGGGCTTTTTTCTATCTCTGCTCTGACTCTGCGTTCTTGTCCACTGTCTCATAGCACAGAGGCTTTTGCCATTCACCACTTTGTATGCAATATGTTGGAAAGCCACTGGGCTTGTAGTCACCCCGTACAAAGGCGGACAGCAGAGACTGTGGGACTTAGACTCAAATGGTTTCTGAATAACCTTTTAACTGCCTTTTTTTCTGGTTTATCAGGCCTGTCCCCTTCGGAGCTAGCACTCCTCTGGGGCAGTACACACACAAATTCAGATTGACCCGCATAAAACAAACACCGTTAATGCCTGCCGAAGCCTGTTAGATAAATTGTTTCCCGTCATATTTAGCGAGCCATTTTCTCGCTGTGAAAATAGCCTCACTCTGTTTGTCTCTACTTTTCTCTCTTTCACTTCTCCCTTTTAGATCACCGACAGAAAGTGCCTTGTGAGACAGCATCCCTACTTGAAGATCGCTGAGTGTTTCCGAAGAGCTCCAGATTTGTTTCCCCCCCCCCTCTGCAATCGTGACGGCACACGGCTCAGCTGCAAGCATCTTTGACCCTTGGTTTGTCCTTACCTGTGATCTGTGTGAAGGAAAAGTAAAGAGCTGCTGGAGCTGCTGCATAGCTGGCCAACGTGCCAAAGCTTGTTGAGAGTAACAATAAAAAGCCACAAATTTTGTATTATCCTGAACTGTGCCATTGTACCTCAAAATAACCCTGATATCCACCCCGTGCAAAGATATCATCATTCATACAGAGGACATTTTGGGGACGCGGGTACATCGACTAGAGCTTTTCTCCGAGCATGCCCCCTCTGCCTTTCCAGACGTTCGCACCTGAGACTTACTGATTGATAAACAACTAGCTGTTTGAGAAACAACAATAGCGCAATAGTGCAGTCCCATGCTCAGGTCACAGAGACTTTGCCAGTCCATTACCTCTACGTTCGTGTCTGCAAGGACAAGCTTGATCCACTGACCTGAAGCAGATCATTTATAGCTACACGTTCTACCGCTTTTTAGTTCTTTTTTTGTTTTTGTTTGTTTTTTTTAACTCGAGTGCTCCTCTTCAGAGGATAACCCCCTCATTAAACCTAGTGGCTCTGCTGCAACCGGGCTCTACAGCCAGCGCTGTTGACATGGCTCTAAACATTGCCTCCATACGGGACACAAAATGGCTGACCCTGGAAGTGTGCCGGCAGTTTCAGCGCGGCACTTGTTCACGCAGCGATGAAGAATGCAAATTTGCCCACCCGCCCAAAAGCTGCCAGGTGGAGAACGGGAGAGTGATCGCCTGCTTTGACTCGTTAAAGGTAAGAACTGCAGTTTTCTGTCCATGACGTCTAGAATTTGAGCCGCTTGATTTGTTGTCTTCAATCTCAGGCATACAGAAATGATTATTGTTAGTTTATATCTGCCATGTGATGTTTAACGTATTTGTGAACTCAGATTACATCTCTGCAGATGCAGTATAACACCCGACACAAAATGTTACAGCTTTGCGCTCTCTAATGGTCAGCATATTGTAGGTTGTGCGCTCAGCGCGTCATGTCATGTTCCCATGCTGTGCTACTGTTAGCTAACCAGTCTGACCTGTGAAGTGAAAAAGCCATAGAGGTTTTGTCATGTGTGCACGATTCATTTTTTCTTTTTCTAATATTACTGTGCCTTGTCCATCATGAGTACTTGTGGGTGAACATCTGATCGCCTTGAGTCACTCCAGGGCTTCTATTCCTGGGTGCTTGTCAGCTGTCACATGCAACCAACAAACAACAGTCAGTGCTTGTTTTGTCATATTGGTTCACACAGATCCAAGAAGAGGCATTACATCTTCAAAATGCGGATAATCTGCTTTTGTCAGCCTGAATACATGGATTGAATATGTGCGGCATTACATTGTACCGTGTTTTGTTCAGGGAAAATCCACTAGAAGCTTCAAAGCCACGTTGACGTGTTTATCCCTTTAATAAGGCTTGTAGTTTATTTGTTTGCTCCCTCCCCCTTATCAAAAGTTAAAGTGTTGTAATTTGTACGTTTGAAGCACATTTTATTGCATAGTTTTCATAGTGGTAAAACATCACTTAAATTAGCTCAACACCAGACACTTTAAAGTCAACCCAGTCGTAACAAGGTCGATTCACACATGCCCCCCTCATGCTGCAAATAAGATCCGAGAGCACCCTTATTATTTTCAGGCTGTGCAGGGGGAAAAAGAACTGAAAAACAGATGTGACAATGATAAATAGCCAAAGAAACTAGAGCAGAACACTAGAACTGTAAGGAGTTTGTCTTTGTTTTAGGTATGAACTGTAGCTGCATTTCACATTTAGAATGTGTGGCGAGTGCATTTCACATTTTTTAAGGCTTTATATGAGGCTCGTGCCAAAAGCGCTTCTTCTAGAGTGGTACATTTCTCTGAATGTTAAAAATGTGAAATAATGGTAGAGGGGATTTTTGAATCGTGATCGCAACGTTCCTGAAACAAGTAGCAAAATGTGTAAAAAGTCAGTTTCATTCCAAATTTGCTCGTTGTCATTTATTTATTTGACCCTGTAAAGAAACAAGCTGCTTTTATGTTGTTACGAGCTCCTTCCTCATTGCTAACAGTCGGCCACTGAGTGACATTCTTTCCCAGCTGCTCTTCTGAGCTCTTATGCTGTGATTGTTTAATGAGCAAACAGCTGACTCTAATCAGAACTGATTTGTTGTTGCACCAAGTAAGGTTAAGCCTAATATGGAATCTCTGCAATCGCTATGATTTCCTTAATAACTCCCAAGTTGGCGTTGCAGGCTGAAGGGGAACTAAAGTGACCTGAGAAGTCAACCTCATACTAGTGTTACAAACTATGTTTAGTTTAGACTGTGCTCGGTGACATTTTCTGTGTAAACACTGGCTTTGAGGCAGTCATCTGGCAATTCATCCTTCAGCTGTGGCTTAATCTGTAGAATAAAAGGAAAGTCTTATGTTTGCAATGTGCACTCAGGATTTCTGGATGCCAGAGCCTCAAGTTGTGCTGTAAATCCTGTTCTCTGTTATCATGAATGACATACTTTAAAAATCCCTTTATATTATCACTTCTGTTATAATACACAGTCTTAATGGTACTTCCTACCGAGAACACTTTTAGGTACGGACTGCAAGCATCCTCGATTGATTCCCATTTGTTTCCTTAAGGGATTCTTGACCACAATGACCAGACTTCTTCTTCTTTTTTTGTGGCCTGACCAAAGGCCATCTACAAGTAAGCCTTTTTTTCCTTAACAGCAAAACCTCCTGACAGTTACTGGGGCAGTTTTTCCTAAATATATGGGGAGATATCCATTACTTTTACGTCAGTAGTGACTGGGTCCTAAAGACCGCATGCATAAAATCAGGTACAACTTCATTGTGGCTTCTTTAATGGCTCACGTCTACCTCGTGCCATGCAAATTTGTGTTTTGTATACGGTTAGATCAGAAAAAAGAAAGCACGCCTTCCTACAGCTTCACTGCGATAACCATAGACAGGTAGTATAAGAAAGATAGAGTAAGATAGATAAGTCTGCTCCCACACCGTTGATGTTGTTGTATTTGTTGCCAGCTATTGCCCTGTCCTGATCCATATAAGAGCTGGTTTACTGCTTTTTTTTTGCTTTTCTTTTTTTTTGGTTTGCACCCAGTTTAAAAATCTATCCCAAAATAAGAGTTTTTGGTGGTATCTCTCCCCTGCATGGGCTTTTCCCCCTTCCATAATATGCTTGCATTATACTGCAGTATTCTAGGAAAACAGCAGCATTTCTTACATTAACTGTCCAGACTTGTCTGGCAGCCTATTAATCTGGGATCTTCTGCTATCATTGAAGACTGACTCCCTAACCCAGCTTAACTCCTAATGCAACTAAAAAGCTAAATGTATAGACAAAGAGACACAATTTCACTCTTTCTAACCCTCGTTTCCCCATCCAGCCCACTGACAGAAGGAGAATACAGGATTCTCTGTACTTTTTAACTCCAGCTCACCCCCCACTCTCGCAGACTTTCCTCGTGACAAGAGAATGAATGCTTTATTATGCATTAGGAAGTGTGTTTCAGTCCATGGCAGGCTGATTTTCACCCCCATTACGCCCGTATCATCTTCCTGGGTCTTCTCATCTGATAGGGTTATCATGCCAGGGTTGGGTGCTGCCAGGCATGACTTGGCCAACGATCAGAACGGTCGTTCTCATAAACACGTAAATGGGAGCGCTCGAGAAAGGAGCAGAGGAGGAGGTGTAGCACTGCTGCGCTTGTCAAGCAGCGGTAGGCAAACATTCCAAGGAATGGTTGTTGTTTTCAGTTTCTAAAAACGCTTCTGTGACCACAGCGGCTCGTGGTTGCACCATCACATAGTTTTATCTTAAAGTTTTTAGCCCTCTGCCAAAATAAAAGCATTTTTTTTTTTTGGCATAGTGATGTGTAAATTACAGGTAACTCTGACTTGTTTCAGTCATTTTTTGGTAATGCAGCTTCTAAAAGGTGTAATTCAATTAAAACGTGATGCAGCAGGACTGCTTAAAGAAGGGGGAAAGACTCCTGTTATACCTTGCAGGAAGTGGCAGAGAAGACATGGATGCGTTGTATTTCTGCTGGATATAAATTGCATTTGAAAGCATAATTTAGCTATTGCTGTTGTGTGGGCATCCGTCTTTACCCAAGAGACCTGAAGAACAACATGACTTTTCAGATTTCCGATAATAAGAAACTCCAGCAAGCAGTGAAGTTCCCTAGATCATGGGTTTTACGGCAAATGCACGTCTAAGTTAGAGGGGGACTTTCGTATTGTGGCCAAACAGTCGCTTGTTCATGTTTCTTTTATCTGAAATATCTGGTTTTGCATTTTCTGTTAGAGAGCTTTGCATGGGTTAAACAATGATGAGGGATCGCTCCTTTCTCGGTTACTTCCTGCTTTCTCGATCATAACGCTTGCAGCACTCTCACACGGTGCTGCTCTCAGCATTTTTTATGGCGTAATTTCTATGGGATTATTTTTGTCCCCTGCTTTACTCTGTGGGTTTTAGAAACAGCCCTTCTATGCTACACTTGTCATCTCTCAAAATAGGAGAAGCTTCTTCATCCCTGTCCAGCTAAAGCTGAACTAACATTTGTCGGTGTGCATGAGAGGGGTTATAAAGTATCATTCGTTTCAACTGAAACCTGACAGGAACGTTTGGGAGTGGTGACCTCGCAGTGGGAGCTTTTCAGATATGTCAACTGTTTTTTTTTCAGCCACGTATCAGATTTCCAACATGGCCATGGAGCCCATTATAGGCCAGCTCTGCTCCCATAACTGTCCAAATCTACAGTTTTAGTATGTTTTTTTCTCTTGCGTTGCAATAGCCATAATTTCGTTGTACATGTACAATGAGAAAAAAGGCTATTCTGTACGTTAGTGGTGTTAGCAATCTTGTCTGTGTTTTATCTTCTGAATTAGGAAAATGACATTCAAATGAAACAAGTTCAGACAGGTTGGGTGGCTGCCAGACAGAACATGACATTTAAATGTCATATATGAATACAAATTATTGCATGTCAGCAGCAGATTACCTCCATACAGGTAGCTTATTTTAAACTAAATAAGTACGGAGATATAGTTCTGTCAGTAAGTCAGATCAAGATCTTTCAGTCTGTGCTGTAATCTGAACCTCGATTTGTCTTAATCTCTTTCCACATAATTTCTTCCGCTGCAATTTAGCCATAATACGTGATAAACGTTAGGGCTGTTCGATATGACGATGTGTATCAGATAACGATATTAAAACATCTATCGTTTCATATTATACGCAATCGCAAGTCGAGTTGCCCGAGATTCACAGACTTTACAGAAAATGTAACATTTTTGCGATATGTATTGTTTCATCGAGAAATGTTTTATATCGGGATATGAGATTTTGGTCGTATCGCACAGCCCTACTAAATGTGATAGAAAACTGAGAGAGGCAGCTCTGTGTCTCCGGTAGTTTCAGAGATGTGTTGTGGTTGAAGCCATTTCCTTTAAGCTCTTTGATAATTGTTGCACCGTGACCATGGAAACCATCATAGAGTGGTGGTGGTGGTGGTGGTGGTAGAGATGAGTGGAAGAGAGGGCTTGGGTAGTAAATGAGTGAGAATACCTACCTTAATGGAGTAAATGCAATCACGCCAGTCATGTGGTGATGTCACGTTGACAGTGCAGCCATTAGACTTTGGCCTTTCGTCATTGCTTAAGTTTGACTATATTTGACATGCCTGGATGTTTTTTTTCTTTCTCAGTGAAAGCATAAGACACATATGTAAAATAATTAGCTATGTTTCCAATGCTGCAGAAAATGAACAGCCATTTTTGAGAGTTTCACAGGTGTTTTTGCAGACACTGAAGCCTTTACAAAATAGATCAAATAACCGACAGCACGGTCTGTTTAGATTTCCTCCCCCACACTTTTTTGCACCAGTAACATTTTACCAGGTGACCAGCACGCCTGAATGAGCCTCCGTAGTCTGAGAGTTGGGGCTGGGGGCGGGGGCTGCATCTGAGCGCGATCATGTTTCGTCAAGTCGCAGTCGTCAAAAAGAAAGCAGTGAAGCAGGACAAACGATAGGAGCTACTACTTTCAGGTGTGCAGAGTGTTTTCTCATTTGTATCACAAGCTCGCTGCAGTCCCCATGGGGATGAAGCGCCCTGGTTTCCCTCACTTAGTAAGAACATCTTAATCCGGACTGTGCTTTAAAAGAGCATACTCCACTGTAAGTGTGTTATCGGAGGGCGTGGGACAGCTCAAACCAGTAAATAAAGAAGCGAGGGAACATGGGAAGAAGGGAAGGTGTTCATATTTGAATGATTAGTAGAAGAAAAAGACAAGAGTAAAACTGTGAAGGTGGGAATATAAGGTTGTTTTCTGTCTGCAAGCGACAGATCTCACCATGTAGGGAAGTAGAGCAAAACTTTTTAAGCTAGTTATCAACAAGTCTTATTAGGATTCAAGAGAAATGTGCCTACAACCTTGATTTAATATTTAATTGCTTACTCCAGATAAACCTGTCAAGACAGAAAGTAGACACTAAGAAATATAAACACTAATGCATCCCAAAGGCCTCTTTTTAAGTTTAAAGAATCTGTAACGTAACCATAGCTTCCCCCCTCTGAGTGCAGTACATTTGAATTTTTGTGGGAAGCTTCAGTGAACATGAACTTTCTGCCCGTGGCCACAGTTTGCTTCTCCTCTCTTGTTTTAAAAGATGGGATCGGCTACATTCCTCAGTGTAATCCTCCCGAACTGGGCCACACCCTGGGCAGAGCAAACATGTGGAGGGGAATGTACGCCACGCAGCAGGAGTTGGTGTCCCCCCAGGGTCATTCACACAGACACAATGAGGCACTGACTTGAACCTAATGTGGGGCTGCAGTGAATGCGGCATGCGTTTGATGAGCCCCTAAGAGACCCCACAGTGCTACCGTTCCTTAAACAGGCCTCCTCGTAGGCAGACAAATGCATGCACACGCACACTGTCTTGCCAGTGCAAACCATGCCAAATTTCATTTGATCCATGTGATTTCACCCCCTCCACAGCCCCAGTCTATCTGATCTGCTCTGAAAACATCTACAAAGGTATAGAAAAAAGAGTCTGATCAGATCACTCTCTCTTACTCAGGTCTAGTTAGTCAGTCTGGTCACTCTATGTGCTGGACATGTTTAAAAGAAGAACCGCAAAAACATTTGTTTATGCATATGAAAGCATATTACCCACCTTTAAACCCCAGTGATAGATCACTGTTATAGTGTGACTTGTAAGGAGTCCCTGGGCAGTGTAGAAAATTGTGTTTTACATTTGGTGATTTTTATTTCTTGAGTCTCGTCACATTTACAGGTCACATGTTGATCATTGAGACTGTGTGTTATAATTTAGTTGATAGTCTACATCCTGTAGAAGTTCAGTCTGTATTAGTTGTTATCGGCCTTGTTACCTGATGTCGGTATAACAACATGACATGTACTGACGTCTGTGGCCGATCTTTACTTGTTGCGTTACAACAGTTTTGTGCTGATTAAGACAGTCAGAGCTGAAAGACTCTTTCATAATTAGGATTATTAAGGAGCATGGCAGAGCAATAAAAACATCTGGAGCAGCCAAAATGCTTCCATGTCTTTTCAATTTCACGTTCTTCTGATATGTTTCGCACTACTGAGGGTCGATCAGCAAAGTCGACACATAAGAGTACACGCCGATATTTTAATTGGGCCACCGCTTTGACCCATATTTGTGTTGGTCAGTGGGCTTCAACATTGTTGTTTGTGTGACTCTACCAAGATCCCCACATTTTTTTCCCTCATTTGTAGCTGGAAAACTCCACAATATCAGCTCTACATTTCTTGCTTGCTTCTCTGAGACTGCTTTTTTGAGACTGTAAGAAATCAGAGCTCAATTGCTGGGATACCGTTGGTGCTGTTGGTTGCAAATCGTGTGCTCTAGCAACAGGATTTTTTTGGTGAAAATGTTTCCTTTCCATGTGGGCAGCCAACCTAAAAATAAAACAAGGAGCCAAATGAAAATCATCAGACAATATTTCATGCAATTTTCTGTGGAAATTACGGGTTTTCAGACGTCAGACAGATGAGAATAATCAGTATTTACTTTTGTTAAAGTAAATAGCAGGAAAAATGGGGTTATTTTATCAAAAATACACCAAGGCGGTTCTGCTTTGCATCGCTCCAATCAGTGCTATAATGAGGCTTGATAAACATGTCCAGTATGCACCACTGTCTGCCTACTTCCCACTCTGCTAATGTGCAGCCTTTGTTATATCACCTAATGGAGTTGTAGTTTTGATCTTGAACTCTATTAGGTCTTTGCTAAAAAAAAAAAAAAGATGTATGGCATCACTGTTGTTTAATGTCAGATTGAATAGTAGGTGTTCTTTCGCCCAATGAGCTGCCTGCAACATGATGGAAAGACTGAGCAGCTGAAAATCTGCCCATCTGCTGTACCAGTGTCTCACCTGGTCTCAGTCCACCCACTACCTCTGAGTCATCCTCTTTTTCCATCTCTCTCGGCTGCCCACAGTGCTGATAAAGTACTCCATTTTCTGCATTATTTTTTTTTTCTGCCTGTGGAAAAAAAAAAAGGGTAACTTAAATCAGTGCTGCAGAATCAATGCCGTCCTCACATTTGATGATTTCAAAGCCAGCTGGACTCAAACTCCCTTACTGCTGCAGTAGTTGTTGCTGTTGTGAGCACCTCTGCAGTAAAGCAGAAGGCAGATCTATGCCAGAGTGAGGCAGCAGGCGTGCTGAGCGGTTGACCTTTAGTATCAGCCGCATTAATTATTGATACGTAGTTTCATCATCACTGAGAGACAGACTCAGGTTTTCTGAAAGTAGCACATATTTACCTGCTTTATTCACTGGAACCTAACCTTAGATTAAAAATGCACTGTAGATCATGCTTGAAAAACAAAATCATTATCTTCGTCCTTCTGTTTTTTGGACTAACTTCCCCCCCTCCTTTGGAAGAGAAGCGATGCCTAGTGGTAGCAGCAGTATGTTCACTGTGTCGTCAGTGTACTGAAGCATATGGCATTGGCTGTAGCCCATTTTAAACACTGAAATTAATCGTTTCACGGGGAATGTGTTGACTGCTTCCTCGGGGTTCTTTAATTCTCTGGTGTTTAGGAAATGGACAAGCTTACAGAGGCGCAGAGTTCGAGATGCTTCCACCCAACCACCCTCAGTTTGTAGGCACACGCACCTTGGGAGCTGCAAACAGTTAGACAGACAGGCCCAGCTGTCCCTTAGGGGCCAGCCTTTATAATGAGACATAGATCTCCTTAATTGGCTCCATCTAATGAGGCAACATAAAGGCAATCTTTAGGGGCCCTCTTCTTTTTTTTTGTGGTTTAAATGACTATTGGGCTGTGTCAGAGGCAGTTGTAAACCAGTCCTACCATGACATCCCAATCCCTTGTGGAGAGTTGTCAGCGCTGCGAACTTCAAAAGCCTACATGTTGGTACGTCGCTGTAAAAAGTCGTTTTGCTAATAAAGTAAGCACCAAAAGCCACACTGACAGTGATTGACGCTGGGCTTGCGTTTGAAAAAAAGAGAAGCGACAATGGAGTGTGCCCTGTGTGAACTCCATTTTAGAAGTGTTCTGACTCATATCCTATTCAGGCTGATTGAGTGGCAGTGACGGACTGCGCGGTAAAAGTGGAATCTGCCATAATTACTTGTCGAAGCCTTCCTATGCTCGCCGCTGCGCTGCAGATACTGATGAGCTAAATGGAGACCCCCATTTTGAAAAAAGCCACTTAAAAAGTTGGTGCTTTGTGCTGGCACACATAATAAAGAGACAGTCACTTGTCTTATTTTGAGTTAGCATATGGACTGAATTAGGCTGATGAGATCATGCGGGGTTGTGCCTTTGTCTGAAATGGCCGATCGCCCAATGCTGTTGCAGTCAGTGGCACAAGGTTGAGCAGACTATTAATTCAAGGCCAGCCTAGTTTTTTGTCTCGAGCATCAAGCTTAATAGGCCAGGCTAAAGCAGCTCTATGTTGGAGTAATTTGATAGAGCCCGTCTAGATGAAAGTCTTGGCGTCAGTGTAAATGGCTCCTGTATTAGTGAATGAAAGGCTTAAACTGAGCTTGTTACCCTCCACGTTTTTAATTGCTGGGCTCTACTACAGTAGCTTTGCATGGTTCACGGTTAATAATCATTCTTACGCATCTTTTACAAGCTCCTTAGTTCAGTCACTGACTAAACAACTTCCCCTTAAGCCAGCGTTCTTCTGATTGACTGCCCCTCACACACTGAGCCTATCTGAAACCTGAGCTTTTGGCTCACAGGTGTTACCTGTACATATGAATAGTCATTTTTTGAATCTCCATCATTGTAAAATATTGCAGCATAATAGGAAAAGCGCAGTAGGTCCCCTTTATCGCTGCGTAATAAGAAGGAAAGCTAAGAAAACATTTTCGTACTCAGCTTATTCTGATCCAGGACTGGTTCTCAAATGATGCTTTGTCAACGCTTCTTTTCTTGGCTTGGCTCAGTATGAACTCCCACAGCAACAATAAATTGATGTTTGTTATTAAAGGATAAGCTGTGTTTACTTCCACCTGTGTCCTATTTATGTAGTTTTGGATATCAGTCCTAACAGCACTCAAAGCACAAGAGTTTTCTGTTTGACCTGTGGGAATGGTGCAATATCACTACACAGAATGGGAATGGCAACGTTTGTGTTTCCTTTGATGCACTAAAACATATTTGGCAGCACGTATCCTCCTGTTCTATTTAAAACCCAAGCTAGAGGTATTATTTGTATCACTCTCTTGCCTCCTTTCCCCTACCAGGGAGGGTGGCCATACCATAAAGGTCAACTTTAGGTCACAGCAGCATTTCTGTTCCTGTGGGTGGGCGATTGTGTGTTTGGGCCAACGAGGAGTTGCGGAGGTGGGGCTTGAAAAGTTCATGGGCGAAAGTGAGATGACCAATTTCACACCCAGCAGATGCCTGCTCCAGTGACCTACGGTGACAGGTGGGAGACACTAATTGGCAGAGCGCACCCTCACAGAGTTGGCTCAACCCATGGTGGGTGAGGGAATGAAGGTGGGGACGGAGGAGGGTGAGAGGGAAAGAGAAGTGGTGACAGTGGTGAGCAGAAATTGGCACCACAAATTGTCCAAACACACGTGGCAGGAAGAGTGTCAGGTTTAACGGCCGCACGGCTCAGGTGTACGCCGCCTGTGATTCATTCCCGTTTCCATCTTACTGAAAAAAGCACATTTTGGGTTTGATAAATAAACGATGTTGCTGCTCTCTGATCCTGCTCTGTTTGCATTTCCATAGTGCCCACTGAATTCAGTTTGCTTTCGCTTTCTTTTGGACCTGTTTTCTCCAAGGGAAGCTTTGACAACCCTTGGAGAAAACAGGAAAAGGGCAAGGTGATGACATAAGTGAATAGCGTGATCAATGTGTTTGCCTCGTTTGGACGATTTTAAGATAAAACACGGCCTGCAGCTCAAAGGCTGAGTCACTGTACCATGGTTTATTGATCTTATCTCTTTGACCAAAGGGCAACTATTACTTTAACCAGGTATGAGCACTTCTTCTACTCTTTCTTCCTCAGTGTTCTCAAACTTATAAGGACTGTTTGTATCATCTCCATATGGGATTAGAGCCTCCACAGCCCACAGGAGAGAGAAGAGGCCTCAGTGGCCTCATCACCAGGTCCAACAAACAACATGCTGATCCAAGTGATGTTACACATTATTCGCCTTTGGTTGCTTATAGAACAAAAACACAAAAACAACTTGCGTTTGAAGACTGTGGACATTTTTGCACATATGTCTCGGTTTTAGACCCTGTCCTGTTTATTTTAGGTAACTACATTCCTAATATGTTTCTATTTTCAAGCACATGTACGTCTAGCATCCACACTAGTAAATACTGTGTATAAAAACAAAATTTTGGAAACCATGACACAGACATCCAAGTTAGTTGCCTATATAGCTATGCACAATTTATTTCATCATTTGTGTGTGGGTACTCTTTTTGCACTGCAACAGAAATAGTGTACAAGCGTTCATAGACTGGAAACTTTGCCCACTGGAGTGGAAACCACTATGCTGCTGAGCCATAAAAAAGACTAAAAACAATCATTTAGCTGGTTCAAAATCTTAGACGTTACTACATCCAATGAATGCTCTAGTGTCCAGGACCTAATTTTCTGTTTTAGCAAGGTACTGCGTTAACTGAGGCACTTGCAAACAACTCTGCAGCTTTCTGAATTCTGTGTGAAAAACAGAATTGACAAGGAGGCACTTTCATTTAAAACAAAGTCAGTGGTGCGTACTGAGTACTTTTTGCCTGCGGTGCAGACGAGACTTCTGGTAGTGGATAATTCTTCCAGTGCCGTTCTAATATGCGGGTCTTTTTGCTTCGCAGCCACTCCCAAGCTATGTTTTCTGCTGGTATCGCTACCCTTTAACATGTGTTCCTTTCATTAAGAGCATCAGTTTAAGTTAGTCAGAGAAACACAAAGTGTGGTTTGTCTTGCTTACCATGTATTTATTGAACATAAATAACTTTCAGACATATAGAGAGTGTGATCAAAGAAATAACATTATACTCACTAAATGAATTACCAGTGTGATTGTTGAGTAAAAGAAACTGTGTAGTTTCTCTGTAGGTTGAATCATAAACCTGCACTTCACAACTTTTTTTTTGTCAGCAACCAAAGCTTTAATCTGTAAACAGGAGAGTAAGCGGCGATCCAGCGTTTCTGCCCCTATCTGCTGAGTGTGTTAGAAAGAGGCTTTGATGAATAGATCTCCTCTCTCCCCTCCATCTCATTATCCTCCTTTATCTGTTTTATGGATTTACACAACTCCTCAACATGTTCTGACATGCGGTCGATAGTGTCAGCAGAGAAAGATGTAGGGTAGCCTTTTTTTTTCTTTTTTTTTTCTTTTTAACTTTCCCACATTATTTTATTTATCTCATTAGCAGTTGTAGCCGATTTGTGCTATTTTTGCACCAGTGTGGAGTAGTTTTGCCTTTGATCGCTAGAGAATGATTGAAATTGTATCTGTCAACAAATGTAAAATTAGGAAATTTAAAAAAGAGCCTAGCGGCTTTCTGCTGTTTCCTCTTGGGGATGTGGCACAGTTCTTTTTAAACTAGGCCATCAACATCATATAACCTATTTCTCTGATGTCTTTCACCGATATGGCTAGTTGAAGTTAGCTGTAGGACTGCCCTCGTATCATTGCAGAGCTGATGAGCATAGGGAAATGACAGCTTGTTGAAAGCAGGTTAATGCCTCCGTCTTTTAGCTGTGACTCACTTATCAACAGACTGAGAGGTGGCAATGTCATAGCTGAGCCTTTCTTTAGGGTATATAGTTGTAGACGTGTATTGGAAAGTGAGACAGCTGCTTCACTTCAAACACGCTGTTTGATTGTGCGCAAGTGTCTGTGTCAGCTTCCTCGCCAATCTCCCTCTATGTGTTGCATTGATGCTTGTTTACGTTTTTGTGCGTACCGAGTAAACGAGCTCTGCAGGGTGGGTTTCATGTCTCAGCAGGTCACAGATGATCAGATTAACTGAAGCGAGGCTTCAGCCTCCAGCTGGATTAGCAGCGGGGACCGGGGCTTTGCAGGTGCCTCACAATGGTGCCACTGCAGCCGCACTTTGAACATTACCTTCTCAAAACACGGTTACAATACTCACACTCATATCCAGCATAGTTAGTTACTGTAGCCATCAGCTGAATGTTGATAGGCTTCATTTTTTTTGGCTGCTGCACAACTGCACGAAAGCTCCTTTGTAATGATCCTCGATCCATACCCTCGATGGGTAAACTATAAGTTGTTTTCACAACCTGCAAGAAGTATATATATCACAGCTCCTGATGGAAAATTGTTTATACCCTGCAGACTATTTAGGCACAGTAGTGCAGAAAATTAATGAAGACCCTCTGTATTGATTAAGAATACGCATAATAAGAACTGTTTTTCTTTTCTCTCTCATGCAGTCAGGCACATATTGACTACCAAAACATCTTTAGTGTGGCATTTATTTGTAATTATCAGTAGGAATTTAGACAAACAACTCCAACATTTTCTTGAACTGCCCGATCTGCAGTGTGAGTCATAGTCTGCCTATAACCCTTAACTTCTTCCATTGATTAGTGAATTTCTTCGAAGGCAAAGCATTTTGGCTGTTGTCATCTCAGTGTTTCGAAACCAGACGTAATGATCACTGGGTGGATGTAACTGGGAAACTGAGGGTCACGCCATCCTTGTGTGCTTGCAACTTGTCAGTCACATGGTAAAGCAAATTCTGCCACATCTTCCTCGTTACCTGCTGGTTATTAGAAATAAAGCATTTTAAAGGCACTTTGTTTTTATGGAGTTTTATGGATTGAGCTAACTGAAGACTCCCAGTGCATTTCTGTGTCGTGAGATCACAGGCATGTGATTTTTAGCTGATGCACAACGTGCTGCAACTGTTCAGAGATGTTACCACACAGACTTATAAGGACACGGTGTGATGAAATTTCAATGTGTTCTTAGCTCTTGTTTAGTCCAAACAAGAAAAATGAACACATCCAGTTGCTGAAGACACTTGATCAGCAAGGACAGGCTTTATTACACTCCTCAGATGGAGGTGGGAGTGTTTAGATTTACGGCCTGTGGGAGAAAGATTCATGATATCCAGGCATCCCAGGACAAACAAGAAAGGAAGAAACAACATACTTTATATCACCTTAATCCCACTCTCCCACTCTCTGTTCTCCCCCTCCCTCTTCTTGGGTAATCTCAGGCGTGTCAGCAACACTACCACGTTCATCTGAGGGATTACAGCTCATGAAACAAAGGCACTTAATTACTGCTGAGGCAGCACATGTCTTATATGTGTCTTAGGAGAAGGTGAAGAAAGCAGACGCTTCTAAAATACCAAGTCTCTCTCCTCTCCAATGGTGTTTTCTTTTCTGTATACGTTACGCCAAATAGAGCTGAGCAGAGTACGATCAGAGCCGCAAAGAAGTTTGGAGTTGCCACAGTTTTTAAGTTTAAATGACTAGTTTTCCCCCACTTTTCACCATTGATTCTGTTCTCCATTACCAAGCTAAATGTAAACAAAAAGCCTCTGGCTATCATTTCATAATGGATTTTCAGTGTTTCCTGCTGTCCCGGGGCCTCACCGCTTCAAACGGACCCATTAGCCCAAACAGATCCATTAGAGCCTAAAAACAAAACAAGATCCTTAAGAGGGAGCATTCTGTGGGTTCAAGGATAAAGGGAAGCCCTGTCCATGTGCATCTAGCGCCTCACTACTTTACCGGCTGCTGGGATCACTGGGTCTGCTTTTTTTTTTCTTTCCAGTCTTCTGAGCGCCAGAGTGCCTGTCCTGTTGGCGTCTCATAGCTGGGGGCTTTCACCAAAGTATTTTCCTCTAACTATTACAGGCTGACCCATAACCAGCTGTTAGGGTCTTTGGAACAAGACACTATTGGAGTAAACTTAGAGAGAAGAGAAAGAAGGATATTATGAACAAGAAGAGCATCTCTTTTTTTTCATGGATGCCCTAGAAAAAGCAAAATGTGTTGAACATTGAGGGTTCAAACTAAGCTAAGCTTTCAGTACTGTAAGTGTAGCAAGCCGTGAAATGGTCTCATTTGGATATTTATAGCCCCAAGTGCAAATACCTGTAAACAAAACGAAACGAACGAAAGGAAGACCACAAGTCATTTCTCAACAATGTAAATGGCTTCGCATTAAAAGGCTGGATATAAATGGCACGCTGCTGAGACAAGGCACTGAAGGAGAGAGAAAAGAAGGAGATACATGGGAATGCTGAGAGACAAGAGAGAGCGAGTGCCTTTCCACCCCCTTCTTGCTGGTCAGTTGGGGTACAACAGGTTCTTTGGCTATACTGTAAAAGGATTACACATATCACAGGCTTCGCGTCAGAATAATTTGAGTCAGTTTCTCACAGCAGCCCTCCTGCTTTCACGCTGAGAAGGACAATCGGATAAATGTGGGGAAGAAGACATTGTTACAGCTTCTCTGATGGACATCCCGTCGGGAAAAAGGCAGAAGCTTTTTTTAAGCAGTGTCTGCAGAAGCTGCCTTTATGAGCATTTTAATGTCGTTTTTGTTGTACATCTGTGGTTCACCAGAGTCAGCTAGGTATGTTGGAGTTTAAACATTATCAGTTAGAGTCCCATCTCTGTGACCTCTCACCTCTAAAGTCTTCATCCATCATGTAACCAGTGCCTGGTTTGCGCTGACCATGCATGTGTTTAAGCTCTTTTTCCCATCATTTTTCGCCCTCATTGTTTCTTCAGGATCGCAGTTTGCCAATACTGCCAATCACAGTGTCATCGATCATGTCACCGAGAGCTGCTCTCACATCAGAAAGACATCACGAGGGCTGGGATATGTACCCAGCTTCTCTGTGCTGCTGGCGAAAACAGGGAGGGCTTAATGGGAAAATGCATGCACACTCACATCTCAGGACCCTTAAGATTCGACACTATCTAATTGATCAATATTGTTTTTTGTTTTTTTTCTTGGTTTGAAGTGTTGATGTGCAAAAGAAAAGCAATGCTTCATTTCAAGCGTATCAATCTGGGATAAGCACCAGGGCCCTAGTTTACCCATTAAGGCTGATTGGAACCACAGGAGTGTAGCATAAAGGCGGGTTGCCAGACATCTTTGCAGGGACATTTTCAGCTCTTCTGTTGGCCTATAGGCAGCTCCTCTCTGTCTCCAGCAGTGCTGAGCATAGAGCGCCCATTGAGGGCAAAATGCAAATGTTACAGTGGTGAACGGAGGGGCCCACAAGTGAAGCGCTATTCTGTGGAGGGGGTGGAAGACTGGCCCTCTGTGTCTGTGCCACCCACAGACACACAACAGTCATCACTCTGACCATTCAGCCGGGGCTGATGAAGGAGGCGGGGTGGGGTCGTGGAAGGGGTTTCTGCCACTGATGAAGATGCCAGGGTGAAGGGGATGCCAGTCCCGGTTATACACGGGCCAGTTGGACCAGTGTTCCCTGTGAATTATTTTACACTTCACTAATGTGTGTCAGCTACAGAAGTGGCTGTTGTGTAATTAGAGCTTTGTAATTGTGGTAGTAATTATCCTGTGTGGAAAAATAGTAAAAATCGGTTTTAATTTTACTGTTTGTTCGATTTTTTTATTGCTTTAAGTGACAATAGTAGCAAATTCATTTAAGTGTGGCTCTGAATCAGGTGCTTAGCAGCCAAAGCTGACTCAGAAGATGCTTTGCTGTGGTGTACCTAAACATTTGTCCTTTCACTGTGGAACTGCATCCAGACATCCAAAGCTGACCCTGAAAGAAAAAAAAAAATACAAAAGGACAGAAATCACAACAAAGTAGTTCAGCGCTGGCACTTTGAAATGTGCATCACACGGTCAGAGGATGTTTTCTGTAGGCTTAGCCCTGCCTCGGTGTATCTGTGAGTGTTGCAGTGCGATAGCTCTGTCATGTTTGTGTAGAAGCGCTGTTGTAACCTCCTCAGCACTCTGTCACTGTGTAAAAAGGTTTCTGTGCGTGTGTATGTGTGTGTTTTGTGTTCTCATGCCAGCGTGTTCGCTGCAGTAAATGTTTGCCTTGTTTTTTCCTCTCCCACTTTGCCTTTTGCTAAAGGTTTGTCAACTGTGTGGCCGTGACAAATTGGGCGCATGATCAGCGGATTGCTGAGAAAAATTAGTTCTCCACGTATGACAACTTTTTTATTATATATCAATTTGTACATATATATTTTTAAGATAAGGTACACATTGTTTAGTCACTCAAGACAAACGCCAGACAATGTCTGAGGTCATCAGCCTTATCCGTATTAACTAAAAGGAGAGTATGGTGAATGTGGCATTGTAGCAGTTTATATAGTATAAAGAAAAAAAGCTTTTAACATTGTTGTTTGATTTCCATGAACAACTGAAGGAGCCGTAGTGGGTGAAGTGAGTGTAATCCTAATCTGTTTATGAAATTATCTTTATTCCCTTCCCCCTCGGAACAGCCCTAACGTGGAGCCCGTTTGTATGGGCAATAATCGTATGTGAAAACTTGGCAAACAGTAAATGCCGTTTTGTTTTGTTGGCGATGGCTGTGAGGATTTGAAGGACATACTGCGAGTAATATGTTGTTTTATCAGCTCTCGAACTGAGGCTTTATGTCAGGTGAAAGCAACCACTAATTTATCTTTGATCTCGCCTTCATTGTCGTTTGTTTCTCACTGCGATGCAAATAATTATCCAATCTGAATCAAAGCAGTTATTAGTGTATCCCAAAGCATGGATCACAGCATTCATCCACACAAGGGCAACCCTGCAGCCTGCAATAAGAAATTGCCATGTGCGCGATCCTGGAGAAAGGTATAATTTTGCAGTGTAGCTATGGCTACACACCAGCGGCCGGCGTGCGAATCACAGAGGTGCCTTGGGGCTTTCAAAGATCCTTTTCATAGACAGCTGCTCGAAGGCAATGCCCACGATGAATGGATTTCTGCTCCGCTCTGAGTGGGTGGCTTAGACAGAAGGCATAGTGCGCTTGCTCCGTGTGTGTGTGTCTTTCTGTGTGGGAGTTGGTGTATTTGCATGTGTCTGCCACCCTCTCAAAGGATGAAGGCTTAAAACCAGATGATGGCACAGCACTGTCATCAGCCACAGCTTTTTAGCACCGTCATCGATGCGTTGGTGAACCAGCGCACTGCTTAAACCATAAGCCATAAACACATTTCGTTTTTATGTGCGATGCAGCGGCGCCTTTCCACAAAGCTTACCTCATCTTATGTGCTTTGAATCATCAAGTGTGGCATTTCAAACTGCAGCCTGGACCCTTCATTCATGATCATCATTATCACACTCCTAAATTGATATGTATAGCCATCACTACATTGAAACTGCAATTTGCCTTGCCATATTTTGCTTAAGCAAGAATTATTATTATCATGTCTGCGATGAAGCATATGTTAGATCTTCATCCTTATTTGCTACTGTGTCCAATATCCTGAAATTACCACCTGGATGAGTATAATGAATATTATATGTCTTGGGATGTACGTTTTTATTAACATTCTCTTTGCTTTGAACTTTCGCCTGTAATAATCTTAGATTCACTGACCTTATATCTAGTCTGAACACAGCTGAAATTCTTTTAAATGATCTCATTTCTTCTTCTGTGTGAAACCAAATGTTTTATCAGGCGGTTTTGAGGTTCAGTTAAACATATTTATAGCCAATTCATATTCCCTGTGAGATCATCCAAAGAGAAGGTTAAGCTCTTAAAAGACACTCAATAACAGAAAAATAATATCTGACACTTTGACACGTTAAAGGTAAGGCTGTGTTCACACCAGCTTTGGTAATCAATCAAAAAGATTGCAGCCTTTTATGCGTACTCATAAATGCGTACTCCAGTGTGGAGTTGGGATGCACCAATATATCAGCTTCATGTCGGTATCACCCAGTATTGGTCCTGTTGACTGTCAAATCAGTTTTATTCAAGCTGTGGTCAAAAATTGTGCACTGAAGAGCTGGAAGGCTTTTAAACAGGTCAGTTAATTCTGTTAAGATTAATTTATTACCCAAAAACAAAATAAATAAGAACAAAAACAAAATGAAAAGACTGTAAAAAATATTGGTATCAATATCAGCCGAATTGTTATTTTAGATGTTTTTTGCAGCAACTTCACAGTCCGAGGATCCCCACTGCACAGTATTATGAGTGTCTAATGTGGTGTCTTGAGACTGCATTACTCAAACTGGTCTTCATGGATCCCATTTTACATTAGCAACCGGGATTTATTAAGTAAAGGTAACTACCTAGGTATCTACCTAGGGGCCTTAGTCCCAACACACCCACACATATGCAGAAACATGTTTTAACATCTGCTAACCTTTGAGTCTTTAACTACTTCAGTCCCACTCTCACTGATCTACATAAGTTCTATGACTTTTGTGTCACTATAAACTTTTAATCTTTTAAAATTTGATACTGTAACTAACAACAAATAGAAGAAAAAGAGGTCTGATACATGCCCGTGCATAAATTGCAGCTCTGGGTCCAGAAGAATATCTGCAGATTAGTTTGTGATATGTTCTGCGAATGTCAGGATGATTTGTTTTTAAAACTGTGGTATTTATTATTTATAATTGTTTTTGGGGCCTGTTTGGAAATAGTAAATAATAATTTCAAAAATTCATAGATCCAGATCTGGATCAATCAATACAAGGCGCTTCTAAGTTGAGCCAATCTCCACCTCTGGTAAAAACAAATATGATGCAGATCCATGAATACGTTTTTGAGTAATCCTGCTAACAGATACAAATTTCTTGGCGGGGAAATTATTGAACATCGGTTATTCTGCTTTAAACAACATTGTAAACATAGGCCGAGATTGATACAGCTTACACAAAACTGTATCCCGCAATCTCCTGCAAATAATGGCTGTGTATATAATAAACTGGAACCCTGAATTCTTTCACCATGTTTAATAGTACTGGGTCTTCTATTGCCATGGCAGCCCTTGTGAAGCTACTTATTTTTATTGCTTCTTCTTCCACCTACAGACTAGACGAAAAGTGGGATAAATTAAAACAAATTTATGCAAAGACCAAGCACAATGCTGAGAGATCGTGAATAGATCAGTAAGAAAATGCTCTTAAATAAAGTTTGAGGAGATAAAAGGAGAAAGTTCTACCATTCCAAGGCCTGCATTTAGTAAGAACCACAAAACAAGGAGCTTCGCCACCATTTACCTCATCGCTTTAAGTGAGGACTAATGACTAGCATTTGCAGAAAGCATATGTCATTCACTGGCTGTAGATGAACCGAATATGGAGCAGGGGGTGAGGTAATGGCTCCAGTGTGCAGTCTGGAGTGAACTGAGCGACATAGTCTGTGGTGTGTGTGTTTTTTTGCGTGTCTCTTTATTTGTGTCCGTCTGTGTCTGTGATCTCTGCGGGGCGCGATATTTATGCTGCGCTTCCCCGCAGACTCGGTTTGGGATGCTGTCCAGAGCTCAGCTTCAGCACCAGCTCCCTTTCTCACACACACAGAGTTACACCCGCCCACACATTTTCTCCTGCACACACACACACATGCACAGTTACACCTGCCTACGCATTCTCTCTTGTGGACACAGAGACACAGAGCACCGACACACACACCTTTTGTCCCTTTTGACTGTGGTGGCGGTGCATAAGGCTTCAATTAGTTTGGACACCTCTGAGGTTTTTGGTTCAGCACTAACATTGTTCCTCTGATCTGGACAGGCCTGAATGGAACTCAGTACAACAGTGTGTATATCCCTGAGCCTGCATCCCTGTGTCGGTGTGTGTACGCGTGTGTGTGGGTGATGCTTGTTGCGACTGAGTGATTTAGTATGCGTATGTGTGGGCAGGTGTGATTTTATGCGTGTGAGCCATGGAGGACGAGGGAGGTAGCGGCTGCAGTGAGCCGGCTCTGACACCAGAGCCGGCTCACTGCAGCTCTGACACCAGGTTTTAGAGGTCAGTCCCTTTTGACTCATGATTCTCGTGAGTACTGAGCTGCACCCAGGTCTCTGAAAGTCCTGAACCTGGTATCTGCTTTCTTTGTATGTATCTTATTACTCGTGTGAAAAAGTGATCACAAAGGAACCTATAGTGTTTATAGACTTAAAATCCTTTGTGGCTTTGCTCACTTGCGCTTCCAATCAGTTGTAATTGGAACGACACTAACAGTGTGTTTGGGAGTGCCTTTTAATATCTGCCACGAATAACAGAATAGCAGGATAGTTATATTGGTTTTTGCTTTGATGAGACTTGAAGAGACTATTTTTTTATTTGCTCTGAGAGCCAGGCTTCTGCTTTGAGGCATGTTTGATTAAACATTCGTCTGTTTGCCTGCCCACCTAACATACAAGATCGTCTCATTGTAGTTGTATAGACTCGAACAAGTCCCCGACAATTTGAGCTTTAAAGCAGAATTGCTAGAAACAGTCCATACCATTCATTCGTGCATTTGCATCACACCCCATGGGATCTGTTCTAGTCTTGTGTTTTAGAATAGTATTAGTATTAGTTTGTGTATGTAATGTATTATTATTAACACATAATGCTAAAAAGGTCCATGTTTTTACTTCTTCAACTCTACTAGAGCAGCTTTGCATGAGTCATATTTAATAATCATCCATGTATATTTTACCATCCATATAGGATTTTTAAGACCGATACAGATACATTTGGTGATTTGAACCTCAGATATTCCAACACAAAAAACAGATGTGAAACAAAGCAAACTTTTCTTCTGACTGGCACCCCCTTGTTAAATTTTAAGCAGCAGGTGGGCGAAACCCTTCGATGCTCACAGTTACAGTCTCCCTGAGATGACCATTTTAAGGATCTCCCTCAGTTTGATATCAAACAGATCTAAGAGTAGAAAAAACTTTCTTAAACTTAAGTCTGAAACTGAGTTACTACTTTATATCAATACACGGACATCACCACCTCTACTACTGTAACAGTATACGTCAGACAGGAAAAAAGGGGAATGCATAGTAGGCCTCCTTTAAGATAACAATGAAGCACACTTTGCACATGGGTTTATGTGGTTTCAGTCACGCATACATAATACGTATAGATCATGTGCTATTAATCACAATGATCATCATAATGATAATCATGCCAGGATACTGAGACAATATTAATACATTCCTCACTTTACTTGAAGCTGGCTGTTTTCTTTTTTTTCTGTCATTGGCATTTTCACAATTCACTGCACTACTCAGCTGGAGTCCCCCTACCCTGTCAAATATAATACACATCATTGCACACGCCAGACCGCCACAGTACATGAGACACATCCTGTGTGTAGCTTTGCCTGGTGGTTTGTTGTCATTTTCTCTGAGTGTGGACTGGATGTGGTGTTTGAGAGCAGCGCTTGAGTAATTAAACTCAGTCGTAACCAATCACTGCGTGGAAACTAGGCAGACCTGTCTTACTTCCATGTAAGAGGAACTCAGAGGAGTGATGAGTATGATATTGCTAATCAGGCCACTGTGGTGACGCTCATCTGTGCCATGGAGTTAAAGGGGCATTCGGGCAAAGCGGCAGAGCCGCTTGTGCTAGATTGCATCGAGCTTAGCTCAGTTTCCTCTTCTCTCCCACACATTCACCAAGACTTGTCGTGTCATGCCAGATGTGTCATCTCTCCTATTGTCTCCTTGACCTTTGTCCTCTCTGCTAATTCCTAACAGTCTGCTCTGCCCACATCTTTTTCTCTTCTCTCCTCACCTTTACGTACCATCTTCATCATAGCTCCAGAGTCCTTTTTCCTGCTACCATTCACTTTGTTGCTCCCTCCTGACCTATCCTCTCCACTCTCTCTTCCACCCACTCTCATTGCAGTAAGCACAGCAGCCTGGATCCATATTGGATTATTGTGTTTGCCGTTAGCCTCTGGGTTGACAATGTAATTGCCTTTATCCACCATGGCCTCTGTGAGCCTAACACCCCCCTCCCCCCATCTGCCATGAATACTAGCTAGTCACTGTGTCCATGTTGTAAGCATGACCTTTTAACCTGCCAGTTAAATCAAACGGTAATCGTTTTCCATAACATTGTTTCTACTCAAAAGCACAAACCGTCCCCATGAATTTCTGTTTCACACTCTGTATGAATATGTATGCTGCCTTCGAGCACCTGATGTTTTGGAGTCAGTGCCCACGTATCTGCCACATCCTCAGGCAGGCCCACAGCCTAGTCACACTCAGCTTCATCAACAAAAAACTGGCTGCTTTTCAGTTCATGCTGTTGATGAGAGAGTTGAAGTTTTCGGACCATTAACGACTTGTTTTGTCTCCCTCTCGCCTTCCTCTCCCCCATCACATTTGTTTACTTGTGCTTAGGGCCGCTGCACACGAGAGAACTGCAAATACCTCCACCCACCCGCTCACCTGAAGACCCAGCTGGAGATCAACGGGCGAAATAACCTGATCCAGCAGAAGACAGCCGCCGCCATGTTGGCTCAGCAGATGCAGTTCATGATCCCCGGCACCACCATGCAACCTGTGGTTAGTGTGAACTCGCTACCGTGGGAATTAATTGTCTCTCTAAGAAAATAGCAGTGAATTCCATTGTTGTGATTAGCATTAAAAGGTTTGGTGTCAAGCATTGCGATTCACTGAGAAAATATGCCTTACAACATGCCTTAATCCAGTCTTTGGTAAGGTGCTTTATTGTTATCTAAACTCTCAGATTTGACTGTTTTTAGATTATGTCTCAGGTTTGGAAGATCAGAAATTTTTTCTCAGCTTTTGTAATGCCCTTGTGCAACGTACAAAAAGTCCCCAGATGTCCCCAGGGAGCTGCTTGACTGTGGTTGCCTGGGTAGCTGCCAGGTGTGACTGTGTTTAACTGCATCAGTGTAGCGCTAGGTGTAACCGAAAAAGAATGTGCATGCTCAGCAAAATCTTCCTGGGATACATAACGGTTAAAAAAAAAACAATTGAACCTCCTCTCTTGTTTCTACTCTCGCACTCCTCTCTCTCTCTTTTTTTCTCAAGCCGATCCCTTTCCCACTCTCTCTCTCTCTCTACCTGCCACATTCTCTCCCCGTCTCTCTGCACAGCTGCGCCCTCTGTTCATTTGCCTTTGGTGTCTCTTTTTTCCCCTTCTCTCTTTCTTTCTCATCTTCATACCCTCTTTCTGCCTTTCACCCTCCACTTCCCACTGTCCCTGCCTACATCCATCATCTTTCAGTTCTGCATTTAAAAAAAAAAAAAATCTATTTCTACCATTTTAATTAAGGATGCGGAAAATAGCTACTGAAAGAACAATCATAAACTTGCAGTTTACTCTCCATCTGCAGCAGACGTTTCCAGTCAGCCAGGGGCTGGGGTCCAGCGCAGGTTTAAGCTACACACCCTACCTGACTCCCATTTCCCACAGCATGGGTCTGGTGCCAACAGACATCCTGCCCAGCACTCCGGTTATCGTCCCCGGCAGCCCGCCCGTCTCCGTGACCGCTGGCTCTTCCTCCAACCAGAAACTTCTGCGTACTGACAAGCTGGAGGTGACCCACCCAATCAGAATTCTCATGCATGGCACTTAATCATAGTGAATGTACTCTTTGAGGCTGTGAAGTGTAATTAGTGTAGCATCTTACTGTGATTATAAATGAGTATCCTTTATAGTTCAGGAGCTTTCACAGGACCTCTGTGATGCAGTAGTTCCAAAAACATGTCTGCTCTCTCCAAAGATTTTCTTTATACTGGTAAAAAAATGCAAACTACTTCCTTTAATTACCACAAGAGTTTGCAGTGAAGAAAATACAGCCATATAGAAGCGTTCCACTTTGAATTAGCTTTTTAAATGCAGCTACTTGTAGTATAAATTGCCTTAGTTAATGACCAGAAAGGGTAAGCAGGTTTTTAGCATTCTGTTTTATAAGCAAGTTATAAATGACGTGAGTAAATACACTTTGAAGTTGCATTGGAATGAGCCCAAATAAACAATTCAAGCTCCGAAAAAGTCAAGTGGGAGCAAAACAATTAAATCTCAAATCATGTTTCTTTTATGAAAAAAAACAAAAAAGAGCCTGCGAGTTTTGTAACTGCTGGGTAGCTGTTTTATAACCAGCACGTATCCAGGCTTTGTCTTTCAGATCATTTTTCATAGAAACATCACTATCAGGCTCCTCTCCTCATAGATCTTTACATAAGCTATGTCCTTGAACACAACTTAAGGGGCATGATTTTGTTATTTCTTATAGACGTAATAAATAAGATGGTGTTATTGAAGATCTTGTAATTGGAATTTTTTCAAGATAAACTGCTACTTGCTAGACAGACGCAGTTCGGCTGGGACGCTTTCAGCAACTTCAGCCATCTCCATCTGCCCCCCTGGCAAACAACGCTGAATGAGAATAGCTCTGTGATTGTGAGGCACTGCAGTTTTTTTTTTTTTTTTGTTTTTTTTACCCCGCTATATTTATAAAGATAAACAATAATCTCCCTAAGACCTAGAGGTGATGTGTAGGTGTGTGCCTGTATGTGTTTTTCTGCAGAGTGCTATCACTTAGCAACTGAATGAAGCAGCCTCTAATGAAACAGTATCCCTCTGAGACACTTACACACTCCCCCACAAAGCCATCGTGTGTGCACACATGTGTGTATATGTGTGCGTGCGTGGTTCAGTCCCAGAATGCAAGTCAAAGCAGATCCCTCCTGTGATTACGCCCAAGCCTCTGAACAGTTGAACACAGACCGGTTCAGTGATTCCACGATTTGTTGAGTCCTTTTCAGACTGTGTCCAAAACAAATTGAAAAAAAAGTAAGTTTTTGATTTTTTTTCCCCCCTTTTATCATGTATATCACATATATATGCATGTTTTATTTTGGGAATGTTGGGGGAAAAGTGTTGTTGCAGATATCTTCTTTTTGGAGAGAAGCGCATCACTATGAATAAATCTATATGGCAAATGTTTATACAGTATCTCACGGTGTGCTTTTAATATTCTCCCATATATGTGATATATTATTTATTAACCAACACAACTTCTCACACAACTTCTTACACTCACAAGAACCACTGCAGCCACAATTCATTATGTGTTGGTAATTGTTCTTATCATATAGGCGTTGTGTGAAAAAAAACAACTTTTTGCTCTATTATGCAGTGTTAAACTCGGAGGATGATTATGCTTGTAAGCATGATCAGTGAGAGCAATGAGTATGTTTTGTCTTGTATGCATTCTGTTGTTTTTAAACATCTGATCAACAGAAATGTAGGTCATATTTGAGTAAATGATGCAAAGATTTAATATACTAGTTAAAAAAAATGATGGTGATTTGCCTTTGACATCTTTTGGGTGTGCCAGAAGCTTTTTTTTGACTAAAAAAAATCCCTGACCTTTCAGGCTTGTCATAGTTAAAACAGTCCGATGTCAAAATTTGAAACTCTTAAAGATAAATCTAATAATCTTATCAAGATTTTGCTGTCTGCCTGAGTCAGCTTGGTGGAAGATGACAAGAAATAAAAGGAGCTGCAGCCAGCTAATGCAATGAGAGCAGCCTTGTTTTGTTTCCTGACATGTACTGAAAGCCAAAGCATTCACTGTTTTGTCTTCTCCATGTGTTTGTTTCCTCTGTGTGCACGTGTACATACGTGTCTGTCTGTGTGTCTGTGTGTGTGTGTCCTTGTGTGTGTGTAACTGTTCCGCTTCAAGGTTTGCCGCGAATTCCAGCGGGGCAACTGCGCTCGCGGCGAGACAGACTGCCGCTTCGCCCACCCGAGCGACAGCCCCATGATCGACACCAGCGACAACACGGTCACCGTGTGCATGGACTACATCAAGAGTCGCTGCTCTCGCGAGAAGTGCAAGTACTTCCACCCCCCCGCCCACCTGCAGGCCAAGATTAAGGCCGCCCAACACCAGGCCAACCAGACAGCTGTGGCTGCACAAGCTGCTGCCACAGCTGCAGCCATGGTGAGAGCACAACCCACCTTCTGTGTCTCGTGGCTTCACAGCAGTAGATCAGGAAAGACACAAACTTACTAGTTTCACAAGGTTTCTGCTTGTTTAGTGTTTATAGTGGAAGAGCTTGTAACGTTTAGATGTGCTGTTTTATAGCTCTTATATACAGCATACCTGCAACTTTCTAAGAGTTAAGACGGTGGAAAACGTTCATACATTTTTCATATTATTTGTGCATCAAATAAATGATGAATGGAAGTTTTATGGACAGACATAGGAAGCGCAACATAATATGTACAGTATATCACAGTGAAATGAAATTTATTATAGCAGAGGGGAGGTGGTAATAAAACTGCTGTGCCTGGTGCTACCTGCATTTATACAAAGCACATAATGTTTCAGATCAAGAGACCCTTCTGAGTAAAGTTTATACTAGTTAGAATACATAACACATAGGCCCTCTGAAGGCAAAACATTAATCCGAATCATGTTGACGTACACGATACCCAAGCACGTGTTGCTGACCGTGTCACCTACAGTAACATAAAATGTGGAGCACTGCTTTATTACTGCACAAAACCTACCCACCTCTGCCGGGTTTATTCTAGTGGACTCCAGTGCACAATTCACCAACAATAGTCATCCCAAAGAGTGGCCTTTGTATAGAATAAAAAGGGTTTAGCGAGACCTAAACAAATCAGTGTAACTCCGCAAGAACAATCTGTTCTGCAGTCCTCTTTTATTTATCAATGCCCTTGTTTCGTACAAAGACAATATCCTGGCTCACCCCCTCATCCAACCCCACTGCTCTCAATGATGAGTGCGGTTCTCTGCAGATCGTTGCAAATTGAATTTGGGATGGATGAGGATGTAGCGTCCTACCTCTGCCTTTATTTTGACCAAAAATAAATAAATAAATAAAAATTCCCCAACAATGTTAGGAGCAGAAATGTAGGCGGACAGAATTCAAGTGAGGCAGAGAGACTGTGAGAAAAGTTTGGCATTATGTCTTGGCTGTGCCCCACCTTTCCCCGGCCTCTGAGCGGCTTCCTTTGAATGATCCTGTGGCTAACTGCACTCGCACACCTTGCACTGCGCCAGTGTGCTCACTGACTTTTTTCCTCCATGGCATGGGCATGCTTTGTGCGTCGCACACACCTCTCATTGGCTGGCTCCATTGCTGCTTGCGCTCCTTCTTCTTCCTTCATGAGTGAACCACAGTGTGGATGATACGGCAGGTTAGAGCGTGCACATATTAGCAGCTGCATTCAAGCAGGAAAAACAGCAACAAATTGAAGCATCCATAAATAAGAAAAAAGGCCTCGAGACCCGAAGGCGCTGTAACCCGATGTTGACCTGACTGCGCTGTTTTCTTAAAGGTACCACGAGTTTATGTTGCCAGTGCATCCTCTTCACAATCCTTTGCTCATACTCCTCCTGTCTTTCTCCCCAGTTTATCAACTTTATGACCCAAATCCCAAATTACCCTGTGCAGCCAGATTCTGCACTAGAGGTGAGGAGGGCTAACCTTAGGACAACGAGTTGTTTAGTCAGCACCTTTAATCCAATTTTCTTTTAGTCCTTTTATTGAAGCAGAGACCCATAAAACCTGTTTTGCTGCACTGCTGTGAATAGGTAATACCATTATCCATAATTCACTTTTTCAAATCTAAAGCAAATAGGATGAAGCGCTCAGTAGATAAGGTTACACATTAATTGATGCAGTTACAGTAAAAAGGTCCTCTCACTGAGATTATGTTGTTTTACTGTGCCACATTACGTGTTGCTTGCCATGCTGCGATCTTCTTCCTCATTACAAAGGCGAATGCAGTCATCTTTGCTTTTCATGTCACTTTAATAGCGCATCTTTCATTTTAACTAACCCCAATCGTTAACTCTGCAGTGCATCAGCAATGCATTGTTGCTGTTTAATTGGACATACTTACATATTATTAAAAAAACCCACATACATGAAGCATAGGCTTGTGCATGGACCCTTAAGTGCTGTGTTCATCACACCCGTGTCATCTTTTGTTTTTTCTTTTGTTTTTTTCCCCTCTCAGCAGTGACATCAAATATCCGGATGTTTTTTAATCAATTAGCACAAATACAATTAATATAAAATGACTTATTTTGACGTTGTTAGATTAGAAGAATTTTAATAAACAGAGCTCCACATTATGTTATTAAACTGTAACGTTGCCTCACCTTCCCGAGTTCATTGATCACACCTAACAAAGCCACACACCCTCACAACGCAGATTTAGTTTGAGGATGTGTCTGTAGTTGAATTGAAGTTACAGAGAAGGATGTGATTGTTAAACTAGCTTTGTTAGCCTTTGCTAGTAACTGTACTAATTTGTAGTTTTTTGTTTTGTTTTTTTAAATTTGCCTTCACAAAGGTATCCAGTTCTTGCTAATGCTTGTGAGGGCAGACTAATTAAATTTTTCTAATTTTTACCTCACTCACATCCAAGTCTGCTGTGTATGTTTTAACATTTGTCAGCCTTGAACGACCTCACGTCATCAAATTGGTTAGCTTTCTTCAGGCGCGCCTTAATGGTTATGTGCGTAGGTCTGTAGCGTGTTGCTCGGAACACTGCCGAGAACTTCAGCGCAGATCTCACATCAAGTGTCAGATCAATATTCATAGTCTGAGCCAGTCGTGTTTAGCTTACTACTTTTCTGTTCTTGCTGTTCAGAAGTAGTTACTAAATGCTTTCCCGGTAGCTTTGGAGTACATTGTAGGATCTTGCTTATTTTTTTTAACCAAAGTTTAATTGTAGATGCTTTTTTTTTTTTGGCTTTTGTACTAATTCAAAAAAGTAGCAATGTTTCTTTAAAGTAAACAAAACAAAACAATTTTTTGTTTATGTGCATGCCTATTGTTTTGTATGTGGTATACTTGCATTCAGATTATTTTTGTTTTTGTTTTTTTCCTTCTCACCTATCCACAATGCAATGCTGTCCCCCATGACGCACCTCTGCTTGCTGTTACCTGTATGTTAATACGCTTGAATCCCATTGGCCCACTGCCATCATGTGCTCGCTGCCTGCTAATTAAAAGACTCAGTCGACTGCCAAAGCAATGAAGCGACCCCTCGAGGCAACTGTAGACCTGGTACTTTCACCTTTTGCTTTGCATGTAGCTATTAATCGTACTGTGAGAACTTTTCATTTTTGTCATTGGGGTTTTACGGCTTCTTCAAGTCTGATATTTCCCTTGTGTACATGATCTGTCAGCATGGGTATTTTTAAGTGCTTAAGTTGTCAAATATGTTTTGGTAAATACATTACTCCAGTCATATCTGTGGTAGATTTTTTTTCATCGTGTCATCTTTATATTTTAGTCACGTTTATCTTTTTTATTTTTAAAGATCAATACTATCATTTTTAAAGGTGTACGTAAGAGAAATATGGGAAGTGTCTTATTGCCTCTTGTCACTTTCCAGGCCTTTCCCCATAGTGTTCTGCAACCCCTACCAAAGAGACCAGTTCTTGAGAAGAGCAGCTGGGCCAGCTCTCTCCTCAGCCCCAGTTTGTTGCACTACCAGCAGGCTCTGGCCAGCTCACAGACTCTGCAGCAGCCCACTGCAGCATTTTATCCCACAGGTGAGCCTTCAAACTTGCTATGATTTCATGGCTAAACTAGGATTTCATGTGTTTCTCAGTGCCTATTGTGGTTAGGTATTGTTCACAAATATCGCACATGTATTACTGTTACTTAACTGAAGACATTTGCAGGGATCAGCGGCACTCCTTGTAAATAGGTCTGTTATATCATAGCTTTCAAAAAAGGGTGTGACTCTTAATCCTTAGACTAACGAGTTTTTGACATGCCACTGCAAGATTCTTGGTTTTATCCATAGCTTATGATTAAACTTTGTTAAACTCATATTAAGAAGAGTAAGACTGTTATGAAAAACAGTTGCTCTCCGCTTACTCCAGTAGAACCAGTAAACTATTAAAGATTGAAGCATGGGTTACAACACAAATTGATGACCTCTTAACAACCAGAAATATAAAAGAGGTGAGTTCTTCAAAGCAACAAGTGTGCTATATGTCAGTTGGCAAGTAGACACATGGTCATAGTCATAGACTATGACTATGACTATGACTATAAACTTGAGGCAAGTTTCTCTATATGGGAGAAACTTGCCTCAAAGAATTACGTATGCGTACAGTATTATACACAAGCGTAAACTAAGATTCACAAATGTGTGCAGTGATTTGTGTGTAACTTTTGAGGACTCACAAATGCGTGCTCCTATCCACGCACAATGCAAAGAAATTTGACCACGCATAAAGCTATTTTATGAATGCGTACAATTAAACCTGAATAAAAATTTATCATTTACGCACAATTTATTACGTTCAGCTTCACGAATCGGTTCATTTTCTGTGTATACAAATGTCTAAAACTACACGTAACATTCCTCTCGCTCACTTACAAAATAATTGCGTGTGAACTAATCCCCTGGTATGCACAGATCACATCGCATGCACACGTGGGGTTTTGAGACACATTTCACACTGCCAGCTTCGCACAGATCCACATATGTTACTTGTGTTCATGTCGTGGTATAAAATTGACACATCTGGGCTTCCTGTATTTTGTTTTGGTTCTTTAGGGGTTTTTCTTCTGTGTCAAACTATACACATTTGTAACCCTTTAGTGCCAAATTTCTCTCCATACACCTAAACCTCACCTAATGTGACCAGTGTAAATGTCTGTCTTGCAGAAATTTCTCTTAAATGGCACATTCTACGTTAATGCACCCGTTTTTGTAGATGGCGTGTGTTACTCAGCTTGTGTCTGTCAGAACAAAACAATGCTGCATTAACACAATGGGCCTGTTTAAAGTAAAGATCTACTCATATGGGCTTACACCAGTACTGACTATATTAATGTCAAGTTTGTTAAAGACCTTTTCTTTTTTTTCACGTGTAAATCACACAGGTTCTGTGTTGTGCATGACTCCAGCTAACGGCATTGGTAGGTGCCTTCTCTGTGTTCTTTCTAACCATGTCCTTTTGTAGTAAAGAATACATTACTTTGTCTGGATAAGGTGGAGTATACTTACTATTAAAGGTTGAGAAATCAACACTTTGAATCAGGAAACTGCATGAGAACCACAACGTTTTTAGTAAACATTTTTAGCTTTATGTTTCATTTTTTGCTTTTCTGATCAGATCCCTATATGTATATATGCTTGTAACATTATTTTAAATAATCAAAGCACAGTATAGAAATGTAAGCATTTTTGGTTTATTCTGGATTGTGATTAGGAAATTTGATGAGCATCCCATAGATTTGCCTCATAGTTTACGCTCTTTAATGTTTTGCATTAATAGTAAAACTCTGTAAATGTTGTATTTAAAAAAACAACAACAACAAACAAACACATTGATCATCTCTGGTGGCATAGCTTTACATGCCATATCTTGTGGGATGCCAGATTATGGACAGATTTCCTAATTTTATCTCTTATCAGCCCTCCTTTTATGTTTTTCCCCTGCTGTCTCGCTTTGCTGTGTGATCACATGCCATCTGCTGGTCTAACCCAATGATGGCTTGCTGCTAATGTCATTTTGTATTTGCTTGGCAAGAGAGAGAGATACATTGCTATGGTTACCATAATGCTCCACCTCCCTTTTCATTGCTTTCATGGTTCCCTTCCTGAAAAAGTCCCCATGATGTACAGTGCTACGCCTGCTACTGTCTCTGCAGCAACTACTCCCGCCACAAGTGTCCCCTACGCAGCAACAGCACCAACCAATCAGGTTTGCTCCTTTTTAAAGCTTTCTGTCATAAATCCTTGAGCTCTAAATAAGTGCTTCATCTTTCAATCAGGGGAGTTGCTTCATCAGCGTAGAGCTGCCCGGCTTGCATTGCAGCATTAAGCTTTCATGTACCTCGTAGACCAACTAGGCTGCATCTCATCTTTTTCCTTTAGAGACAAAACATATTTCTAGCTCTTCCATCTGCAAACTGTGGTGTCGCTTATATTCTCTATTGCATGTTTTATGCTTTGGTTGATGTCAGTGTCTTTTCCAACACAAGCTACAGTACATAAGACTTAACCATACAGTTCATGATATGAATTAATGTTGACTTTCTGTGTGCCACATTTTTTTTATTCATTTAATAAGAAATATTATTCACATTTTCTCAGTTGGCTACTTTGAAACATTTAATATTAGGATTGGCAGAGTAAATCTAAAATATTTGGTATTCTTTACTTTGATAATTGTCCCTTTTTAATGTTTAATCAATGTGGAGTCATATGCACATAAGAATAAATAAGTATTAAACTTTGTCATGACCACTGGCGTGGAAGTATGGAGCTAAGTCCGAGTCGAATTTCAGTTTAAAAAGGCATTTGAAACTGAAATTCTAAGTTTTGATATTTAAAAAAAAAAAAAAGTTTTTTTAAACAAATTAATTATTTATTCTGTATAAATTTGTTTTCGTGCATTTTTTATTATACATTTTTTTAGAGATTATTCTTTTTGTTGTTGTTGTTTCAAATCTAATTTTTTCAGTTTCAGACTTTTGACCGTGATTTTGTTCCGTCTCCTTCCGTGTCTGCATTTGGGTCCCACTATTCACTCAACACACAGTCAGCTACCACTGGCTGTGAGAGGAGCTTTCATTCATTAGTCTACACGCCCACAACACAAAATCAGGGTCAAAAGTCTGAAACTGAAAAAAGGGGGTTTTGAAGCTGGAAAATAATTTAAACTATTTAAAAAAAATTATAAAAACAATTTATTAAATGTATAAAATAATTAATTTGTTTGTTAAAACACATTTTTTAATATCAAAACTTATCATTTCAGTTCCAAATCACTTTTGCAAATCAATAAATCTTTTAACCGTAATTTAGCGCCAAGGTCAAGCCCCATTCTTACAAACTGTGTTGGGGGATTGATTGGTCCTTAAGAATTCAAATTGCACGAAACAGTTTTTAAGCAATTTATTTTAGAACAAAACTGGTTTTAAAAATGAATTAATAAAGAGATGATGTTTCTTTTGAAGTTAGGCTGCAGTTGTGGACATTTTTCATGATTTTGTAAAGTATTTTGTGATTATCTTTTTTTTTGTATATCAAGAGGATAAAGTTCATTTCACTTAAACGTTGTATTTTTATATCACTTAAGAGTGAGAGCATGTTCCTTAATAATCTTTGTCTTGTAACAAAGGCGATTGTACTGTATACCTGATGTGTAAAACTTCTCAGTGACTTGTCTTTGCCTCTGAAACAGATCATCCTCAAGTAACCGCCAGAAACAGAAGTCGGTGCCGTGTTGCTGCTGTTAAGGGTCCCGGGCAGCCGTTCTGTAAATATTCTGTAAACAATACACACAAAATACAAGAAGCTGCATGCAGATAACATCTCCCATTTTTTCTGACATTAATTTGATCTGTGATGATAAATTACATGCAGTTATAATGAACTACTACATTATACTGTGATAGGTGTCAGAGAGATTGCTATTGTACACGCCTTTGCACCTGCTAACATGGACCTTCAACAGTCAATGTGCATTATTTATTTGTTTCCCAAACTAATTCTGATAGGGTTATGGGGGCATTTAGCCACCAATCAAACATAAATACAACACATTCTACAGAGAAATAAACTGGCAGTAGTACCGTAATACTAACCGAGATGGTAAACAACAGAGATGTTTTGAATAATGTAAATATTTTAATCAGTTCTCAGTCTGTAGACAGTACCTGTTAATGTCAGGTGTAAAGGCGTCCTATATTGGAGATCACGTTGCAGTTTTGTCATCATTATATTCTTTATTGAATGTGTTATTTAAACTAAGAAAGTTTTGTTTTTGATGTTAATGATTGCTTATCTAGTGCCAGATTTAACTTTTAATCAAAGAGAAAAGCACTTAATTTAACTTTAAACTTAACAAAGCATTGTGTATAAAAACAAATGTAATCTAACAGCAGGTTTATGGATGTCCCTTTAAAATGCTCTGAGTCCCTCTATACTTCACCCAGAGTAATGGACCAGTGCTCCACGTCCTGGTGTGCCTTTGCATTACATATAGAGATTGTTTTCTGTCTCTTCTGAGAAAAATGAACTGTTTTATCCATTCAAAGCAATTTTGTTTTTCTAATCTAACACCTCTTTAGTAAATGTGTATGATTGCTCACGACAATTGCTGACTCACTGATGGATCTGTAAATACTTTTCACTCGTTCATGTTGATATAGCCTCCACAGTCTTGAACGTCAGCTCAGTAAGAGTATGAAATTACTGCTGCTCATATTCAAACTAAAGCTCTTGTGATCCTGTGAGGGTTGCGTGTTGAGTAGTGTCTCAACTGTTAGTCTTAATGTTGCAGTCACTTGTCAGTACTGTATTAATCGAAGGTTACAAGTGCCTAAACAGTTGTGCATGCAATGACTAAGTATATTTTAAAAGGTTTGTGTGGAAAAACACTCAGTAAAATCTGTTCCACTTAAGACATGTACATTAGGATTAAATCTACATGGTTTTGCAATACCATGTAAATGCAGTGGTATTGTGTGTGTGGACCTGTTAGTTAGGCTTACAGTTTGTTTTCACTGATGCTTTAATCTGTATGTTATTCAATTTAATTTGATTTTCTTTCATTGTTAAGACGAGAAAGTAGCAAAAAGGGTAAAATACTTTTTGTAGTAAAGTAGAATTTAAAGAGGACAAACATTTGGTGACATGTAGTCGTGAGAGATTGACGCGGCATGATGCAGTTACTCATTGCTGTCTACTATCGAGCAGCAGACAGAGTGGGCATTATGTCTGATTTTTTTCTTTCATTAGAATTTTAGTTATCTATTTTGCAAACAAGGTGGACAAATAGAAACCTTTCCTTGAATGTTTTGCATTTCTTCAGTTTTTCATTATATATTTTCCTTGTGATGTTTTACATGTCAATAGAATTTACAAGCATAATTGCATATTTTACTAGTGTAACATTAGGTAAAAATACTTTTAACATGTATTCTTTTATTTTGTGATAAATGCATTTTATTAAAATTACTTTAGGTCTGCTGAGGGTTTCTCAAAGGACCTTGATCTGTTAGCCTATTAAAAGCAGTCTTGTGTCTGGGGATTGATGTTGGACAAAAGAGAAACCTACAGCAATTCATCCTTTTTGCTGCCTTGTCACCTGTAAGGGACAACAAGCCTTTGTATGACCAAGGCCATAGGATTAATTTTTATGTACAATAGTGCACTGTACAGGAAATGTTTTCCAAAAAAAGGAAGTAATTTTCATAATGGTGTGACAGTAGTTTGTCATTTATTGTCTGATTTGTTGCTGAGGGCAATCTGAAGTTGCAGTGATGAAAAACTGTATTTTTGTAGGTGGTAGATTAGCTGTCTCTCCTCACAGTAATTAGATTACAAAGTTGGATATTTAACTTTATTATTATATGGTGGAACACTGTGGGTAAAACAGTGCATAAAAGAGAACTTTTGAAATGTTAGTTTTGTGTTTGTTAAGGCTTCCCTCTGCATGTTGAGCACCAAACTTAAAAATGTATTTGGCTTTCAAAATATAATTGCTTTAAAAGTTTAGACTGCTATTAGACATACAATATTTCCCCACTTATTTATTTTACTTTCAAAATAAAGGCATGTTTTTGAATGTTTGTGTTACATTACGGCAAAAGGTTTGAATGTCATGGATCCACCTGCACACAGAGGTTGTTTGAGATCTTGATCACCCAGTCAAATAGATGTGAACAGTAAGAATGTTTGGTCTGACTGACTGATGGAAACACTTCTCCTAAGCACTTTTTCTACAGTCAGACAACTGAGAAGACAGGCTTTCTGTGAACTTTGCCTTACCTTTGGTGTATTGCTGAGTCTGTATTTGTTCACTAATTATGATTTCTATGTTGTCTAATAAATAGAATAAACTTCACTGAACCTTTTCTCTTAAATTAAGATACACACATTTCTAACATGAGGTCATTATTACAGATTGTAACCACGCCTGAAATGGCTGATATTGATTGGCTTGTGGGGTTGGCTAGCATTTCGTTGCAACCTGTCATATTAAACACTGACGCCTCTGGTTAAGCTGTCACACCACAGCTATTTGGATCCATCCTGGTCTGAATGCAAACATTTTCCCCAAAAGTAATTGTGTATAATTAAACATTTCTTGTGGATATTTTTTGTTCCTGTAAATTCTAAATTGTGTACGATCTGATATTAAATATACATGAATAAATAAATATATGAATGTCGTGTAAATGCCATGCTGTGAGCTCTGGTTAATTTTGCAACGCATCAGCAGTAGAAATCGCGTGTCATCCTCAGTGAGCATATTTTCATATTTTTATGTTACCCTTTGCTCAAACAGCTGTCCTGTGAAATTGTATTTATCACTATTAATGAAAGCTTAAACAGTCAATTTTTAAAAAAAATACCTGGCGGTTTTGATTGGAGCGTTTCACAAAGCCTGCATTGCTCTATATCAATAAATATGAAAGGTTTATTATATTTTTTGTTTACAAGGTGAGTGACTTTTCACTCTCAATTCGGATAGCAGCAAAAAAAAAAATGCAGCGTTACCATAGCAACAGCATCCGGTGCGTTTCACCTCCTCTTGGATACACATCCCCGAGCCGCCTCCGTGATTGGATGAGCTCTCTTTGGATGTCACTGGGGCAACCGAATGATGGGAATTTTAACACATGAACGGAAATGTCAGCGACGAATCTCACTGGCTGCCTCCGCGAGGCTGCCATTCAGGCACACGTGAGGTGTACAGAGAGCGGAAGCGCCAATTGGGCCGTTCGCGTATCCATCTGAAGAAGGAGGATCCACATGCTTTTTCTTTTTTCTTCTTTTTCTTTTTGGTGCCTCGGTACGGGAGCCGAGTGGGGACCGGCTGGTAACGCAGCGGCCGCGGGTCTCCACCCGAGAGTATGGCGGCTGGAATCGCACTGGAGAGCGGGGGAGAAGCGGAGTCTTGTCAGAGATGGTGAAACAGAAACAAAGAGACGCAAGTTCTTTAACTGAGCGTCAGGGCACTTTAATTTGGGAGAGTTTCTCTGAGTCGGCCTGCAGCTTGAAAAATTGCGCCTGCAGTTCATTCCGGGGCTAAGCCAGCGTTTTCCCAGTGTCCTCGATGGAGCAAGTTTGTTTTTTATGAAGCACAGAGAGGGGTAAGCTAAGCACATGAACCCCCGCACGTTCAACATCATCGGGCGAGCTTCTCTTTCTCCCTTTGCGCATTTTTCGGACACTTCCAGTCCTCGGATGCTCGTATAACTGTCAGCGTCTGGCCTGCATGGGGGAATATCTACAATGAAATCCATCTTGGGGTGCCGAGTCTTTGTGCTCTGCCATAGCTGAGCAGCAGCGAGTAAGACTGTGTTATTGACAGCCCGTTCAGAATGGAACACGAATGGTGAGCGTGATTCGCACGGGAGCATTTTGCGTTGATTTCAATGACGCGCGGAGATTGATACCTTACGACTTGATTTAAATCCCACGATGCGCGAGTATAAAGTGGTGGTCCTGGGCAGCGGTGGGGTCGGGAAATCCGCCCTCACTGTTCAGTTTGTGACCGGGACGTTCATTGAGAAGTACGACCCCACCATAGAGGATTTTTACCGCAAGGAAATCGAGGTGGACTCCTCGCCCTCGGTGCTGGAGATCCTTGACACCGCTGGCACCGAGCAGTTCGCCTCAATGCGCGACCTGTACATCAAAAACGGTCAAGGATTCATATTGGTCTACAGCCTTGTCAACCAGCAAAGCTTCCAGGACATAAAGCCGATGAGGGATCAGATCATAAGAGTGAAAAGGTTGGTGAAATCATGTGCTGGGGGGGGGGGGTAATGTCCATAATGTTAAGTGTGGCTGTTGGGGGTTGTTTTTCACACATATATACTGGACTCAAGGGTCCTGTAGTTTCAGGATGGGTCTCGGCCTGCTTGGAGATGTTATGCATCTTTAAGGCATACTACAGAACAACACTACATGCCTATTATGGTATTCCAGGTCTCACCCACATTCCTTGCCCCCATGCCTCTGATCCAGCATGTAAAGTTCCTCCAGACTCAGACAGTCTCACTTTAGTGTTTACTAACAGGACAACAGTGCTGATCCTTCCTACGCCTCAGCTCTGCGAAGACACGTCTGTCTTTCTGTCAGAGCAAACAAAATAGCGTCAGTGATCTGCCAAGCTGCTGTCTAGTGCCGCTCCATGTCCACTGGATGCTGCAACCTTTGCGAAACACCCAAACGGGAATACCCAGGATTCAGTGCAAGAGAGGCTCTGCAGAGAGCTTTCAAGAAAGAGTGGCTGGAAGAAGAAAAAAAAAAAAAGCTGCGGGACTGTTGAAAGCACAGATCTGCAGAGGAGTCACCATGTTTTTAATTAAGAAGCTGCACAAGCTCTTTAGGAAGAGCAGCACAATGGAAAGCCTGATGTCTCCGAGCTGCTGCACAGATGATCCAGATATGAGGTCACCACAGTGAGCCGCTGATTGATACATGGGAGAGGTTAGCTGAGGATGCGTGGAGCTGTCATGTTATTGGTGTTCTTTTGCTCTAGGCCAATGTACTGTGCAGATACGCTTATGCTGTATGCTCACCTGCTGACATAGAGGTTATAAAACTAGTCCAGATCAGATTGGTTAATGTCCTGTATTTGTTTGCTCAGCTTCGGTGCTCCAGTGTGCAGGGACTGTGCGCTGGTCTGTGACAGTGTGGGTTCATCAGTCACTGTAGGTGTCAGTGGATTTGTTACAGTTAGTTCAGAGAGTCAAATGGGCTCTGGAGAGAGAATAAGAAGAAGCCTATTGAAATCAACTTATAGTTCATACCGTTTAATGATCTCGCTATTTACTGTACTCTACTATATACTGTAGTTGGATCAGGTTTTTGTCCGTCCCTTGTCACAATTCTTCCACTCTTCCACTTCAAAATGGAATATAATCATGCTGTGGATGTTTATTTTTATAGGCTGCCTTTAGTTTTTCTCACTTAATTGGATTTAGACCTTTTTTTCAAATGCACCTTCTAAACAATCCTATTATTATGTGGCTCCAAATGAAAGAATGAGGTCAACATGTTTCTCCCATATGAGTTGAGTACGAGTATGTTGAGTCTGCTGCGCGCGCGCGAGGTAGCGTGTATCATTTCGTATGTAAATGGCGTGCCCGTGCGCTCACGAGGCAGATGCAGCCAGGCTGTTGTGTTTTCACACCTAGCACTGAGTCTGGTGCCGTTGTCAGATATCACAGCAGAATTTATTTTCCGTAGCAGAAAGATCGCGCTCCACAACACTACTCCCACACAGCAGTTAATTTGGTGCTGGGCTTCATGGGGAGTTAGACATCTAAAACTTAGGATTGTGCTTTTTTTTTTTTTTTCTTTAAAAATGTCACATTCAGTGCAGTTATTAAGCTGTGACCCACATTTTGTATACGCTCCTGTTTTTCGGAAAGTTTACTCTGAATGGCATTGCGCACATTTCCTTCGGTTGTTCAGGCTTTCTTCTAACATCAGCAACAATCGACCTTGTTTGCTACTAACCTTGCAACAAGAAACGTTTCATTTAAGACCACGAAAGGCTTGCTTTTACTGTGCTCCCTGCTCTTCATCCATGCTGGCTGGAATATCTTCTAAATACTAAACAGCCCTCATTCTGTACTGCTACATCAGTACAAAGACTGGTGACCAGATTTCACACAGGGAAAATCCCAAATTACATGAATAGAAATTCGCTGCATCCTGTATCTGTTGTATAGTTTGTCCATCAGAGGACACGCTGCAATTTCACTGTTGGCAAAATGCATACACAGCAGTGTGTGTGAGGAGGAAAGCACTGTAGAATATAATAGTATTAAAAGTGTGCACTTTAAGCACTTTGGTCAGTAAGACTGGAAGAGCTGTAATATTAATAAAGTTTAGCCTATTTGAAGCCAGGAAAGAAAGCCAGGTTCATGAGTTGGTGCTTATAGAACAATAAAATAGATTTCAAATTGTTTGCAGCCAGCAGGAAGAAAAAAAAAAAATCAAGTAATAAAGTTTTGTGTAAGAATCTATATATATAATCTATTCTTTGTGCACAGAGGTCTGAGGGATGTTTCAGCAATGGTGACAATATTTTCCAGAATAGTGATTGATCAGATTTAATACCTGTCTCTGATCTCAAGCGGATTAGGTTCACGCCACGCCAATGTACACCAGCAAGAAGTTATCTGCCATTGTAAGTCTGAAAACCCAGACTTAATCCTGAAGTTACCTGGATAAGATGAAATCCTTCTTCTTAGTACTGACCTCTAAAAGTCTAAGCCTCATTCCAGCCAATGGTTCCACATTGTTCTGAGGATGTACAAGTTTCAGTAACATCATGAGTAACACACTAACGCTCTACCAGAGAATGTGAACAGGACTGCAAATGCACATTATGGAACTAATGCAAATGCATTCATTGTGTTTGTTAAACCTTATGTGTCCTACCGGGAACCGCAAATGTAAACAGAAACTAGCATATGTAACTCATTAAGCACTAAAACTGTCTGAATGATACCCACGATTAGAAATGTATTCTGGGCCTTTTTTACATGGAACACTGAGGACTCTGAATGCTTCACTAATTTGCACTGCATTTCATCATTTGCATAGTGAGGAATGTGTCGCAGAAGGCGGTGAAGAAGTTACATGTTATGCTCAAGAAGACATTTCATCATTTAGACGTTTGTGAAGAGCTTGTTTGCTTTCCTGGCTGTAAGAAGACATGCTTTTGTTCACCTAAGACCTGCAGCTAAAATGCAACAAGTTCAGCCATGTTCTATTGAAAGGGATTGTGGGAAATGCTGTAAATGACTACTGGCAGTGGGAAAAATAAAGTAAAGACATGATTCATATCGTGTAGATTGATGAGGTAAACTACTGGTAACATCAGAGAGGAAAAGGGTGTGATTGTCCTTTTAAAACACCTGAGTGAACCACTTAGAGGTTTCTTTGTCAGTAACTATGTGAACATCATTCACATTGTTTTTGTTTTCCCTCTCTGTCGCTCCTCACTAACAAAACACTGATGACCGGTCACGACCGTATCGCCCATCGCTCAGGTCAGAGGCGCTGCTGCGCGTCGCTCTCACTCTGAACCCTGTCAGCTTCTATCAGCGCCCGCTGATAGCGGCACAGACAGGCGTTAGCGCAGAGGCCTTGGGTGGACATGATTACACCCTGGCCCGCCTGTGCTCACCGGGGACCTCGTCGCTCCGCACTTCAGCTGCAGTTAGCTATATACCATGTTGTGATTGGTGACTTCAGAGAGTAGAAATAGAAGCACCGTGTTAGGGTCGTCAGGAAGAAAGTGGTGAAACAGGATAGCATAATAAACCCTGCTGTTGGCACTGCATTGCCTGCAGTGGTTGTTGGCTGTTGCTGGTCCATCTGCACATTTATTCATTCATAATCGGTGTTCACACATTAACTGCTGTTCGGAACTTTTCTCGATGTCGCCTGACGAAGGTTCCCGCAAGAATGTAATCGTCTTCGGCCAGCCAGCTCCAGAGGACAAAGTCTATGTGATGCCTGATTGCTCTGTTTTGGGTCGGTGCCACTATAATGCAATTATATTCTGGTAAATTCACAGCAAGCCAGTGTAAATCCTACCTCAACATCACCCTTGACTAAATAATGCTGACTTATAAGTAGCTGGCACAAACTATTTCTTGGTATGTGGAAAATGTGAGAAATGGCAACTTTGGGTAATGTACCAGCCAACGTTACATAGCGTGAATCTAGGTCTGAGTCTTGTAAGTGTGAATGCATATTTCCTTTGTGCTAAGGGACTATGAAGTTACCTTTTCATAGCTTGTTGGCATACCAGCAATTGATGAAAGAGGCTTCACCCTTTGACCAAATTCAGTGATGTTTTTGTCCATTGTGAAAACTGGGCAAATGAATGAAGCTGAAGGCCAACACTGATTACTTCACAATGGCTTTGCAATAATAAATAAAAAAGTGTTATGAGCTCAGCAGGGCTGTACTGCACCTCCCTGAGAAAAGTTGAAACACCAACAAGTTGTCTCTCATCTGTATTAAAAGTCACAACTTCAAAAAGAATCAGACTAGTTCAGCTGGTGAGACAGTAGCTCACCTCGTGAAGCAAGTGAAGTTTTTGCAGTTCTACCAGTATGCAGTCACTTGTGCTGTTGAATCACAGCGTGGTTAAATCTCCTGGCTGACTCAGGTCCTTTCTGTTGTGGAGTTTCCATGTTCCCTCTGCATCTGCGTGGGTTCTCTCCGGGTATGCCGGCTTTCTTCCACAGTCCAAAGACATGTATTTTAGAGTCATTTAGGATTCAAAATTAGCTGTACCGTAGGTGTAGATGTAAGCATGAATGATTGTCTGTCTCTGTGCATTAAGCCTGTGATGGATTGGCCATCTATCCAGGGTATACTCCATCTCTTGCCCAAGGACAGCTGCAGTAGGCTCCAGCACCCCCACGAACCTGAACTGGATAAGCAGTTGAGAATGAATGGATAGATAGTGTGGTAGTGTTGCCAATAGATTAGCTCTCCCAGCAGAGATGGTCTGCTGTCATTCGTAGTTACATTGTAAGCCATGTCTCACTAAACATTCACTCTACCATCAGGAGACAGCTCAAACTATCGCTGCACCAAAACTACAAATCCCATAGGGAAAAAAAAAAATCATCATCGGCATGCCCATGCATAACTCATACATCAAAATATTGACAACTTTCAATCTCTGAGATACAGTACTGCAATATTTAGTCACAGATGTAAAAGTAAATAGAATCTTTTTTTTTAAAAATCAACACAAGTTTGCATGCAATAATGACATTCTCAATGCTGTGGGATCGTTTAGAGCAATGCAAAAAAAAATAAAAAATTATATATATATATATATTTTTTATTATTATTTATTTATTTATTTTTTGGCATACATGCATAACAGCAATGTTATGCCTAATATATCTAATTACTCTTTAACAACCTGAGTGATCTAACAATGAGGGTTTCCTGTATTTCTGTAGACAAGTAATGTCAAACTCTTTGTATGTCAATGCCCACATAGAGCCCACCTTGATCTTAAGTGGGCCACACCAGTGAAACTCCTCTCTATCAGTGTAAGAAAAAGAAGTGCAATTTCTGAACTGTGTCTCAGTTTTTCTACATGATAGAAACGCTGCGGTGGAAAATGAAAGAAATCTGTTAGCGTGACTTCAATTGCAATAAATAAATGTGTAAAACTATGAAAAAGTTCTATTAGCTCATTACCCAGGCTGCCCCATAATTATAAAGTAGAAAGGTTTTGTTAATTCACAAAAAACAAACAAACCATAAATTAAATTTCTATAGCCCAAAGTGCAAAAAGAAATTTTTTTTTGGTCATTTAATTATTCATGTTAATTAATTAATGATGATGGGGGAACTCTTTATCAATAGGAAGTGCTGTAAAACATATTAAAATACACTTCAAATTCCAAAATGTATGTCCTCCTTTGCTTCCTATCCAGTGACCTGGATTGGAGGCTTTACCAGGCTAATTCTGGTCCCCAAGCCTTATGTTTGACAACCCTGTTGTAGACTTAGACTTTTTGTTTGTTTGTTTTGCTTGCAACCAACCTCAGTTCTCCACTAATTAGGACTCTTTATTTCAATTAATGTTTAGTGGACTAATTGTCAGGTGCTAAATTAAGAAATGTGACAAACCTTTTCATTTTACCACTGCCATTGTGACTTAAGGTGGAAAATATGATCCAAAGTAGTGATCAATCATTTTGATGTACTCTGATGTACACTTTTTTTTGGGGGGGGGGAGTATGAAAGATTAAGCTGATACCTGACACAAATGATTCCAGGTTTGTGGCTTGTTAAGCTTGGGAGTCAATAGCACAAAACTGAGCCAGGAAAACCTAAAAGATCTTTTTGGTGAAAGACGTAAATCTTTCCTGTCAGAGGCTACGATGCAGGAGAGGTTTTCCTCTGCACCGGCTGTATGCATTATTATATTTAGCATGTGACATTACAGCTCGAGCCACCTCCCCCATCACACGTGTCCACCACCTTCAAAGAGAGTCATTCTAACCTCCAGGGAGCCATAATGTTTGTCAAGCGATAAGTAGCCTTATGAAAGATAATAAAAAAATCTGCACTAAAAATATTTTGAGTAAAACAACATAGGAGCTATAATACTGCACACTCTATTTTGATGGTATTCTGGCAATTAATTACAACCCGTGGCAAACCCAGGCCCTACACTGTTCAGTTGTTGCAGAACTCCTAACGTGTTTTCATGCTGGGATCTCTTGCTTGTACCTAAACAGGAGCTTCAGTGATGCTACAAACCACACATTATAAAAACCAGCTAGACAGCAGTGCCTTATAGCTGTTTTAGTTATTTACCAAGTTTTACTGTGAGTGTTTATTTGAACAAATCTCCATTAAAAATCCCTTAAGAGCTGAAGTTGGGAACTAATCCGCTCCTTTAAGTATCCTAATTGTTCTTTTAATGTGAAGTATGCCATCAAACTGAAACTTTTTTTTTTCCCCTTGTGGTCCGGTGAGATTTCTGACTGTTTCAGCTGTTTGTTTGTCTTTTCTAACATGAGGTTGATACTGGCAGTATGATAAAAGGGCAAGATCGTCCTTTACAGATATCAAAGGATAAGGGCCATATTTTCTGGTTAGAACTTTTCAATGAATTATTCAAAGCGTATTACTGACCGCCTGTTCAACCCGAACAAATTTCTACTAAAATGGTACTTCCATTTTAGATATTTGGCCATGTACTTCATAAGAGAAGTAATTTGTGTCAGACAGCATAATCACCCACAGAGACCTGGTAGTGTGCCAGAGTATAGCTGTGATAAATCAGATCCAAGGAAATCTGTACAGTCTGTCAAGTTCAGCACTCATTTATCTTGTCCATTTTGGCACTTCTTGGCCAGTGTGTTTATCATCAGTAAACGGGATCATTTTTTGAAGGCTTTGGGAAACAAATAATGAATTCTGATACAGAATTTAAAGTGTTTTATTTGTCATATATATCGTTGCTTGTTTTAAAGCAAAAAAATCTTTGCATTCTTGCCGTGGGTCAGAGAAGCCATTGCTGATTAAATCTTTCCGTGCCCTAATGTGCCAAAAAAGAGGAGCTTTGTGCTGCCTTCTGACTCAGCTGAATTCTCTCCCCTGGCTAAACTGAAGACCCTCTACAAAAATGCTATTCGCAGGGAGGGGGTGCCCAGCGAACAGCCTTTCTCGCCTGCTGCTGCCCAGAGTCCAAACCAGTGGCTCTTGGGCAGCCGGTTTCTACCGTCTGTCAGCAAGGCCTGTGTGAGTTGATCTGCATCATGCATTATAGATAAGCTGTGTCTGGGCAAGCTTGAATGGATGTTTGCAGTCAGAGTGTTCCACTGCCTCTGGCATCAGGCTCACAAGCCGATGGCTAAAGAGCGACATGTTGTTTGTGCTGTTTGTGTCACAGCACAAACAGAATCCTGCTCAGTAATTCATTTGTATTTTGAGGCCTGTGTTTTCTGCATCAGTCGAGCCGTACTTTCTTGTATCAGCCACCGGTGGTTGGCTGACAACCTTAACACCGAGTCTCTGTGAGCCTTAGTATCCATGGCAGCCTCTGTCTCACACCTCCTTGGACTGCCGCTTTTCTTCTGTGTTATTATGACTATATATAGACCCTCTCTTCTTTGGGTCCAGATGCCTTTGTGCTGTGTTCCTGTTATGATGGGGCCCAAATGAGCTACCCAAGTTGCATACAGCTGAGCAGAAAAAGCATGTTGCACACTCACACAGAGTTTAATGTGTTTATTAAGATACTTCTGCTGTTTGGGACAACAAAAATAATTAAAGTTTGTTTGCTT
>VURO01000687.1:0-15136 GCA_015108175.1 Pelvicachromis taeniatus | reverse complement strand
AACTTCCACCCCACCCCCCCCCCCCCCCCCCCCCATTTTTTTTTTCCACATAGCAAGTGATTGTCAGCTTAGCACAACAAGAATTACCAGGGTCGATATTATTACACTGTGATAAATGAGCCTTTTCAATGAGCTATTGCACAAGCAACTGTTGTGCGTTGTGCTTTATCTTTGTAACGCACAAATCTTGTCAAATCAAATTAAAACTGAGGTTTCTCTTCAAATTTACACATAGTTTAAAAATCCTCCGCAGGAGTTTAAGCTGTGACCCGAGAAAGCAGCATGCCAAACACAAAAGCAATCGGTTTAGAGCTGAGAAAAGGAATTGCTAATGCACACAAAGGAGGAGATGGGTATACAATGTTTTCACTGCATTTCCAAGTGTCAAACACTGGAATGAGAAGTATCATCAGGAAATTCAAAGACAGTCACACAGTAAAGAAAAAGCCTGGCAGAGGTAGAAGTTGAAGATTTCAAATATTCTGGAAAGAAAACTAGTGAGAGACCCCAGAACGACTGCCAAGAGACGAATGACTCTTAGCCAAGTCGACATCTGTCTTCAAGAATACCATCAGTAGAACTTTGGATGGATTTTGAAGTTGTGGACCAAGAGAAAGTCCACTTGTGCAGAAGAGACACTTTTTGTGTGTGTGCATGTGTGTGTGTGTGTGTGTGTGTGTATGTATGTATGTATGTGGGATTATTATGGTATGGGAATGCTTTAGTCCAATCTCGTCAGGGTGGGAGGAATCATTTTGAAAGAAAACTTCAAGTAGTCAGCAGCAAAATTGGGTTTGTGTCATCGCTTTGTCCTCCAACACAACAAAAATCTAAAACATGCATATCTCCTGGTGAAGAACTACCTCAAGACCAAAGTGCATGTTCCTGACTGAAAATCTGTGGAGTAAGCTGAAGACTAAGGTCCGTGCCAGGGAGACCAATCATGTTCATGTAGCTTCATTGCTTCCAAAAAAAAAATTAAAGGAGCACTTTACAATTTAACTTTGAGGATTGATGTGAGTTTACTAATAACTGGTGAGTTTAAAATCTGTCCACCCAAATTTTTTTAACCACTTATTCAGTTCAGGATTGCAGTGTGGATATAGTCTGTTCCAGCTGACTAATGAGGTATATCCTCATTAGTCAATCACAGCGCTCAGGAAAACCCATTCAAACATTTTAGTTTGTTTTACCTTAAAAAAAAAAAGTTCCCACTGGAAAACATTTTTAGTTTTTACTTCTTCTGGTTTCACGATTTGTGCCAGTGAAACCAGAGACAAAATTCTCAAACCGAACACGTAAAATAACAGAAAAATGTGCAATAATATGACTTTTTTCTCTTCTACTTTAACTGTACCACTGATGTCCATGGAAACGACTTCAACATAAGGTTTTCTTTATTGTGTAGGATTTGCTCTCCTGAACTGAACTGAAACCAGTTCTGAACTGTGAAATAACCTCAGTGTTTCTATCATATTTGCCGGGTTTGAGCAGTTTTGGCAGAAAAGTGAGAGGGTGTGTGAAACAGCATCTGATGGTATGTATTACCATACACATACACATACCTCCTTGAGTGATTTAGAGTGGGAACAAAACAACAGTCGAACGACCTGCCAAAATGGCATCGTTAGCCCAACTAAACACAGAGGCACTTGTTCTAAATGGATGCAGCTGTATAAGTAAAGGTTTTTGCCTTTCAACCCACACCCACAGCTATGCTTAGGGTTTGGGGTTTTTTTTCAGTGAAGGTGGGAAAGGGAATATAAAGTTCAAGGTAAAAAATGACCTACCACCCACTAGATCCAAAGAAGTTCTCCGAAAAATCAAGCCTTGCTGTTTTTATTGACACCAGGAATGCAGCGAATGAGAACTGGGGCACTGTACGCTAAATGTTAAAGCTGAGAAGCACAACATGTTGTTTCTCATTCAGGTTGCCTGCCAAGCTGAAAGAGGAATACTTTTGGTCACACACCGACCAACCGACCTCAGAGATTGTCTCTTAAATTCTGGTAGCTCCTCTCGGCTCATCCTGGGAACAGAACGGGATAGTTGAGATTAAAGTTCACTGGATAATGTATTCATGAGTAGATCAAAGTCGGCTAGTTTAAGCTTATTTAACGCTGAAACCTGCAGCCCCCTTACTTCTGAGAAATGCTCTGGCTGCTCAGCCTGGAAAGGCTTCACAGTAGTCTCCAGCCTCCCTGTCTTTTCAACAGTAGCCAGCTCCTTCTTTACCAATTTATTATTACAAACAAGGAAGAGGATGATATTAATTTTGGTGAATAACTTAAAGGCATCTATAATTCACAGAGCGAGTGTAGAATTTGAAAATCCTAATGATGCTGACAGGTGCTCGGGTTAAATTTGACTGTTCTGTGAAGTGTAAAGTGAACACAGACGTTTAAACTTGGTTCAAACGACAGGTCCGACAGATGGAAAGCGCCCCCTCGGTTGTTTTGCATACTGATAAGCATGAAAGAAATAACAACCTGTTGTTTAAAGGATGTGAATGCGCATGATCTGCTATCTCTCTGATGTTTTTGAGCTTTGTTATCTCCTCTGATGTGTACAAAGTGCCTCAGAAGCCCGCCATGTTCCCCAATATCAAAACTGATGTACTGATCATATTGGTGGAAATGCATCCCAGCTGCTTCTTTTCAAGTAATTATATAGCAGCCTATTTATTTTAACCGACCGCATCCTCTGGCTGTCCTCAAAGTAGTCCAGTTCCACAGTGACATTTGCGCTTTAGCTACGTGCCAAGGAGTTCAGAGCTCAAAGGATTATAGCCACTTCCTGCCCTCAGGGGTAACAGCTATAGTAGCCGTTTCCTGTGCTGTACTGGGTCAGGCTTTACATTCAGTGCTTAGATGACGCTGGTGCCGCTCTGGTTCTTGAACTGAAAAGGCTTCCTCCCACACTCAAGAGTCCACGTGTATGCTAAAGTGGAAACACTTTCATCCTCCTTGTGACCTTTCAGTCATAACAAGCCCACCTCGTTCACCCAGCCGAGCTTTTCAAAATTAACCACCGAGATCATTATTTTCAAAGAGCCACGCTTATTTTGTTAGAGAGATTGAAAAAGATAAAAGATGGAAAGATGTCAAGAACAGATTAAACAGATGCTGAGAATTGATGTTAATTTGCTGGTCACGTGACGGGATAGTATAACATGTGCAAAACTGGTATACTGGCAAAGAATGCTGCTGATTGTAGTGACAGCTTCTTGGATGAAACCACCAACTCCCAGTATAATAGACTGGAGAAACTGGCAAGAGGCTGTCTTTGTTATGGAAAAAATAACTGCAGGACTACGGTTGAAAAGAGACAGATTTGGTGACGAAGGATCACCAAAACGACAAAATCAGAATGGTGGTAATCTAAGCTTTTCTGTTAGGTTTCAATCACTCCAGCCGTGTATGCATGTTAGTGCTTGTGAGTTCCTAGCAAGTTCAAAAAGTGGCCATGGTGTAAAGTGCACATAGGCTTTTTAGATTGATTTTTAGGTTGAATTTTCTGTTGATAAATTACAGATAATCATCAGAAATGTTTAGTCTGAGGTGCTGACTCAATGGTGCTGACTCAGTGGTTAGTATTTTTCTGTTTGCCTGATGATAAACCATTAACCCAGTAAAGACGCTTTCTTACCTGTTGGCTTTTACTTCGTGCCACTTTTTTAAGGGTGAAGCAGGGCAAGAAAGTCAATAAGCTGGAATATCTTTTGTCTTTCTCATAACAACCTGGTATTCATGTCAGATGCTATACAAAGTGAAATTTATGGCTTTTGAGCTATTATACTTTTTTTCTTATTGTCTAGCATACATGCACTGTTACAATGGTGGATGCACTTATTAAACAAGGGCAAAGATTAAAATAATTATATCAATGTCTGCACTGGAAGTCAGTGTGCATCAAAAGCTTTGGCTTCAGATGCTCAGTTAGAGATAGTAGAGGCTGTTTTTTTTTATTCTTGGCTCTGTTTGTTGTCACTGCTCAGCTCAGACGTGCAGCTGTTTGACTGTGAGTACATCAGCCCCACCCACCTGTTCTTCAAACCTTCTGTTTGCATGGGGCAGCCAATCAGGAGAGGTTCACTATAAGGGGAAAAAGAGTTTGGAACAGTTTGTTCTAGACGATGAACTGAGACGATGAACTGAGGCGCTGCACCGATGCTCACTATTAGATAAATAAAGACGATCCTAAGTTCAATTATGCAAACCTACTTTAGTAGAATAAAAATATGGAGCTGGATAAATCACATTTAAATAATTAGGATTTTTGTGTGTGCAAAGGATAAAGGTTTTATTCACTATACGCTTTTTTTCTTCTTATTTAGCATGTGCTAAAAGCAAGTTCTGAAAGGGTAATTGCCTTTCTTTTCACTTTTATGGGAAAAGCATAATAAAATAAAAACCTTTTGATTTTGCCACGAACAGTTTCTTTGTCTGTGTGTCTGACAAACTGACGTCGGTCTGTGTGTGTTTTCAGGTATGAGAAGGTTCCCGTGATCTTGGTGGGGAACAAGGTGGACTTGGAAAGCGAGAGGGAGGTATCATCCAGCGAAGGTCAGGCTCTAGCCGAGGAGTGGGGCTGCCCGTTTATGGAGACCTCGGCTAAGAGCAAAACTATGGTAGACGAACTGTTCGCTGAGATCGTTCGGCAGATGGACTACGCCGCCCAGCCAGACAAGGACGACCCCTGCTGCTCCTCTTGCAATATACAATAGCCATGGGGGGCCACCAGGAACAGGCCAGGCAAAAAGTCCACTCAGAGGGAACCTGTTTGACTTGCTGTGGACAGATACACACTTAGATACACACATGCACATGCCGATTAAACTGAAGATGAATTCACGGTTGAACGCAATGGATTTCAAGTCAATGGAGCATAACATTTGCAGTGACATGATTAATAAGAATAATAACACGTGAGTAATGCATACATTTTGAATGAAAAATGCCAGGAATTTGCCACAAAGGTAATTGACAAACGACAAAAGGAACATGCCCTCGCCTTATTTTACACTTTTTGTTCCTTTGTTGTTGTTTTTTTTTTAAGCTATTCCGTTATAAGGAAGCAAATGTTGTCAGCAAAGAATAACAGATCGGGATCTTTACTCATCATAGCTTCCTAAACAATCTGCTAGAAATAACTGTTGTTATTACAGTTTTCACAGAAACCACTGAGATACATTTCCTGTTACCATGACTGTGTTGCAAGTAGCTGCTGAACACACATAACAGATTTCTGGGATCCAGTTTTGAGAAGCATTTGATTTCCATTATGTACAATGTTGCTCCCAGTTTCATTCGTGCAGAGGTTGGCGGAGGGATTTTTCTTTTTTTTTCTACTCATCACAGGGCTGAACCAAAGAGGTGCTCTGAAAGCGCCTCGATTTTCTTAGGTTTTTTTTCTGCTGTTCAAAAAAGAAAACAAAAAGGAATGGAGAGAAAAAGGATAAGTCAGTGGCTTTCTTAAAAAAACAACTAAAACTAAAAAACAACGGTGCAGTCATCTCTTTCCTATTTTCTCACTTTGAGATATGATAGTAAGCATAGCAGAGTCTTTCACATATCGTGTGATGTTTTGTTTCCTTCTTCGGGAGACTCTGACAGCAGACCGCTGAGTAGTAATATAACTAACCGCTTCATCCTGACGGGACAAAGAGTGATTTCAGTGTCTCCACAAACCGTCTCTCCAAACTCTTTTCAGGAATGGGTGACATTTAAAGTGAAGACGCCAACATTTGTCATACTTTTTATGTTTTTTTTTTTTTTTGGTCCTCTGGTATCAATATGAAATGTGGCGTTCCACAGTTTCGACATCCTGATGCCATTCTTTATGTGCTCAGCGTATTCGAATTCATAGTAACAAATAGTACCGACGGAGGCGGCGGTGATAATAAGAATAATAAATGGTAGTGTAAATATTTTGTATGGAAAGTGCCAGCTCCTATGAAGACACTGACTCAACACGTGTGGAATTGTCAACTGTATGCATGGCTAGTGAACAAAAAAAAGGACCCTTATTGTCTGAGATTACTATAGGCTGTGGGAAAAAAAAGTGCAAATCAAACACATACATGTCTGGATCTGGACACTGTCTCAATTGTACATCTATGTTGCCACGGGAAGCAGACCTTCCCCGTGTGACCATTTTCATTGTTGATTTTCTATTTTTTTATGTGACCATTTACTCTTTATCCCTCTCTGAATGGTGACACTGTTACATTTGACACCTAAACAATAAAAGTGCGTTCAACACTAGTGTGCGACTGGCGAGCTTCAGTGAAAATACCGGAAGGGGAGGAAAAATGTGGCTTTTTGCCAGCAGCGGGAGAAATGTAAGAACTATTGGAGTTCTCAGCATATATTTTATTCTCTCTCTTTTTTTTTTTTTTAATAAATCAACACTTCGTAGTTTTCTGTTTAGCTATGAGACAACTATCATTGGGTTAGCTTGATACGGAAGTTAAATTCTTTCATATCCAGTTTGGATTTACAGTCTGATTGTTTATTTGTTTCTATCATCGTCGGTTTTAAAACTGTGCCTTGCATGATGAAAATTTCTCACATGCACTATTTTTCCTGTTAGACGAGCACAGTACTGAGAAAACTGTTACTGAAGATCACCTTGCATTTGCCTACTTTGCCTGCATCTTATCAGGTAAATCTCAAGAATCCAGCGCGCTGCTGGTCTTCCTCAAATCTGAAAGTCGTGTCTTCCTGTTTGATAGAACATATTTTGAACTGTAGAAAGTTTTTAATTCATATTATTTTATTTGTTGTCTATGTTTTACACTTATACAGCCTGACTCGCCGGTGATTTGACCAATCATAGCTTTGAACTTGTAGGAAAGGAGATTAAGAAGCAGGGCTGATTGGTGGGTCACTGTAGGTCATCTGGTTAAGCAGGCGGTCCATTGGTCAAAGGCTAATGCAGGGGCCTGGGCCTGACCCTGGCTTGCCTGTCATTCCCTTACACTCTCTCATTTCTTTTTTGTCAAACACTATCCTGCCTAATAAAGGTTAAATGCTAAAAGCAAAGGGACAGGGGTGATGAGTATATCCAAAATGACATTTCTCTGTACTAATAGCAACAAGGATGTTTTTGACTCATTTTGAGTCACGTTGAGAGGTGTAGAGTTATTCAGATCAGCCTATCTGTGGTAGCAAAAGCCTTCTTAAAAACAGCCACATAAAAAAAAAAACACAAAATCACCAAAGCAAAGGTAAGTGAAATGACCCAAAACAAGTGTTCAGTGTTGTTATATGTGGGGCATTAAAATATCTGTGTTTGGAGTTTCGTTGGATCGCTCCTCCAGTCTTGAGTCAGGAAGAGAAACTATTGACTCCCACTGAGAGTTGCACTGAGAGTTGACTCAAAGATAACTACAAAGCGTCGTCTCATTAGTCCAACAGCACATTGTCCTTCCCAGATTGCAAAAAGGCTGCAAAATTAATTTGCTGTGATCGAACTCGTGCAACGTGTGGTTTCTGGATTCACTGGGACAGTCCAGCCTAGTCTGAATATGTCAATACATTTTCTTACTGTTTGTCAAGGCACTGATCTTTCTGTCATTTAATTTTGTCCCATACATACTGTTCAGCATCTGTGTGGAACATAGCTAAGTGCTACTACTTCTCAGTCGTAGCACAGGCTCAGTCTCTTTTTCTCCAGATAATAGTTATTTGTCGCAATAGTGAGTCAAAAACTCTCAATCCCAAAGAAATGTTAAAAAATGACTTCCCTCTACATTGCATAGGCACTGAGAGAGGAAGAAGTGTACTATAATTTATCATGAATTATTACAAAATATTTAAATATATATATTTAATATTTATTCAATTGATTTTATTTATTTTTTTTACCTTTTATCCAACGAGGTTCATGGGCAGGCTGGAACCTCTCCCAGCTCCCAGCTGACACTGGGTGAGAGGCCTGGTTTTCCTGTATGTCCAGTACGTGACAGTCATTTTTGACCTGACATTCATCTAAGTTGACATCCACATCTACGGCCAACTAAAGACTAACATTTAACATGAATCTCTTTGGATTGTGGGAGGAAAATGGAGTATTAATTTAAAACCAAATGGTATTTGTTTAAGTGTTCTTTGAGCGACTGACTAAGATTTCCGTTGCTAAATGTTGTTTACCATTTGCCAAGAGTTAAGATACACATGAGGTAATCCCTCGTGTCAAAGGCAATGAACCAAAAGTTATATGGTTTGAGGAGATTGATTTTTTTTTTAAAATGCTGACTCCTTTTTATTCCACCTCTTTCTTCCCCCCCCCACCCCCACCCCCACCCCCCCACCCCCCGCTTAGTTTGCCTCAGTAGGTATTTTAGATTGTTCTAAATCACTGATGCAGAGTAGAAGTGGTAGTGAGGGAAAACACTAGTTAACAGAGCTGGAGAAGTGAGAGTCAGCATCTCCTCTGAGACGCTTGTCAGCATCCACCTTCAGGCACCTGGTGTAAGGAGCGGATCTTTGTGTGCCGTCTCAATCTCTGAGGTGCTTTATCCGCCCTGATGCGACGGCGGGCAGAGGGCTGAAGGACCTGAAGATGATAGGTCTCAGTGGGGTTTATTAGCAAGCAGTATCCCTCATCAGCAGCAGCCTTTGTGTTTGTGGACACATTTAGTTAAATGAGGTACAATATCCTTATTGTTCAGTGAAAGAGTTTTAATGAGAATGGATTGCCTAATGGCTCACATGTATCAGCCTAATAGCTGTGGTGCAGTGGTACCTCATGAACTGTGCTGTGTTTTTAAAATGATCTTTGTGCACTCTGTTTGCCCTTTCCCTCAACTTCTTTACAGAGCTGGAGCTAGAATAACTTTCAAGGAATTTGCGGCAGCGTCATAAGACACTGAATTCTCAGCGGGAAACAGTGTGGAAAATATAAATAAAATCAGCTTGAAACCCCCGCCCCCTCCCGAGTTTCCCAGTGTAGGTGTATGAATTAAATAGGCGCTGACTCATCGTTACCTGTTCTCAGCTCTGTAAGCCAAGGGCTCAGAGGCACAGACGTCGCCGCTGTGACACAGCACGCTGTGTTTGTTCCAGCTGAGATCCTCTACATCGGTATGTCAAATGTCAAGAGGAAGAAGAGGGGGCTGAATGAGTCACTCCACCACCAACGCCATCCCCACCTCCCCCCAGGGTGCCGCAGGATATCTGTGTGGGATCCAGCAGCAACGCATGGCAAAAAAAAAAAAAAAAAAAGCCACGTGGTGCTGCTTCAGCCTCTTTGACTCCAGGCCACACTAAGTTCAGGAGGAGAAGGGTGCACCCTGTCTGCCAGCCCAGAGGTTTTGAGGATGAAGGAGATTCCAATGCACACACCAAACAAATGAGCACTTAAATTGCTTTAATCCTCTCATTGATCAGTGGGGCATTAAAGTCTCAATGTGGTCCAGGCCGGGGTTGTAATGTGTGGAAAATGGGCTTTTATGCTTCTGCAGCACAGAACAATTGTTGAGATCAATTGGTTCTGATGTAAAAGTGCCTTTTACTTTGTGTTTTGACTGAGTCGTGATGTGGATCTGCATAATGCTGTGCTGTCATGTTTAAGGTATCATCTCGTGCCTGCCTGTTTTTTGTTTGTTTATTTGTTTTCCTAGGATTTTAGACCATTGGATGTGCTCGTGACTGAACATGCTGAAAGATTATACACTGCTTGCTCTCTGCCTCAGCTGGAAGTCACCAATGCTGAAGCTGTTATCAACCTACACTCTGTGTTTCATGCCTTTTTATAATAGAAACAATGCAGGAGGGGGAAGAAGGAACAAATAGGCTGAGCTGGGACTGTTAGAGGGCCTAATAACTAGGTGTCATGGCAACCAAATGGCAACACATGAGCTGTCAATTTCACAGTCTAATTTGCCGCTGCAACAGAGGAGAGTGTATGGGGGATGATCGGTACAAACAATGAAACCTTTCTGTGCTGAGCACATGTGATCATATTCTGGATTTCACATATCAGCCATTAATCAAATCACGTGTATTTATGTAGTACATTTAAAAACTGCAAATGTTTTGGGATAGACAGCCATATGGGAAAAACAGGATAAAACATTTTGTATCAATAATTCTAAAAATAAAAGTAAAGTACTAAAGAAAAAAAGGCAAGGACGAGAAACATAAAAATCCATGATATTAATAAATTCTGATAAAATTATTTAACGTGTCTGTGAAGCTGGGTTTAGGGAATAAGTGTTTAGACTTTTTAGAGCATGTTTCGCACCATCTTGTGCCAGTAGAGAAAGTGACGTCACTTGGTTGGTTGTATTTTTTTAAAAACAGACTGTAGAAAACGATGAAGCCAAAACGTCTCTATCGCCCTCTGGTGCCTAGCTGCAGTATAGGTCATAAACCTCGCCTCCTCCATGTTAGCGGATGGGACAGGGGTCAGACTAAAATGTAAAAATGTAAAAAATGTAGGGGGCGTGTTTGCGGTCATGTCCAGCGGGTGTGTGGGTGGGAGTGTCACGCACACGCTCCACCTTAAGTCACTACAGCGCAGACTCTGACTCCAGATGTGGCAACCTCCACAAGCGGTATATTTTGGCTTCATTTTTGCAAGTGCTGTCACGTCGTCCACATTTTCTACAGCTAACAGACTTCAGTAGTTTAAGTTAGATAACAATTGACATAACTGACAAATCTGGGTAAAGCAAGCAACCTAAAACTGAAAAGCAGTCTAAGGGAGTCACTTTTGTACTGCCCATGGCTGTAGCAGCAAGTTAAGAACCGCTGCTACAGCGGTAAAGAACAGGTAAAGAACCAAAGACATACTGTCCACTTTCACGCTCTCTTTAGCACTAAGTGGTTTTTCATTGTTAGCTACCCACACTGCAATGGAAAAATCCACCTGTTAGCTGTAATGTTAGGGTTTGTAAAGCACTTTATAAATGAGGACTGTGATTCAGTCAGGTGCGCCTGTGGTTCAACAGACCAAAAAGCTGGAGTCAACGCTGATTTTTCATTCCCAAATAACAAGGAGAAAGTTTAAGACGGCTGCATTTTTTTTTAATGTTGTTCTCATGCAGGTATATAAGTTTCTGACTGATGGGATGTCTGCAAAAGCGTTGCATCTAATCATAAATTACCCAGTCCTGTTCATACACAAGCATTCTAACAAGACATGACAAAACACATGCCTTACATACACACAAGCAAATGTGCATACTGTATGTTTAACCTATGAAAGATGATTAGAAGACCGCCTTGCATGTCTTACTATGTTACTTATTACATGAGCCATGTAGAGAATAAAATAGGACAAATAATTCACACCTGGGGAATGCCACATGAGAGGGAGGCTGAGGATGAGGAGAATTCTCCCATTGCAAGCAGGCATTATAAGGATATTGTGGTCATGAACCAGGAGACAGTGAAGTTATAGAGGATTTGTGGACCAATGATCACAGACACCTCTTTGAGTGAAGTCTAGTAGGCAGGTGGAGGAATTTACCCCGGAGGTGTATCTTATCTAAGTCCAATCTAATTCTACATGTTTGTCTTTTTTCTCTTCACTTTCCCACAGATCAAACAGTCACAGCAGATGGCTGTCCTTCTTGCTTTATTCGCCTGGAGCTCTTATTGAGTTAAAAGAGACCCCCCACCCCCCACCCCACCCTCTCTCTCTCTATGTCACCATATGTACGCTCATAAGGGATTTTCTATAGATGTAAATAACACAAAAGAATACAGATTGTATTCTTAACAAAACACATAAAATAAAAGAAAGTAGCAAATGAATAACTTCTACACATTTTGCGGAGTTATTTCTGCTATTTGATCTCCACATGTTTTTGTGTATGTCTTAAGCATACATTTTCTGCCATTATGAATGACTCCCAATGTTCTTAATGGTGCCTTTTCATCTTCAGAAGAGTAATGTCCACAAGACATTAGTCTATTAAGAAAACTACGTGCTAGAAAGTCTGTGAATGATTCACCACCACCAAATAAGATGGGGGACATTGTAAGTGTAAAAGTTGTAAGTAATCTTGGTGTGCATACTTTCTGCATTTTTCTGAAATGATGCCAATGTTCAGTAAATTTAAATATCACTATTACATGGATTTATACAACAGCTGGAGGATTTTGAGTATTTCTAGTTTGCGTCAACACAATATGCTCACGCATAAGCACAGGGCCTGTGGTTAAAGTCGGGGACAGACTCTCTCCTGTGTGTTTCAGTGGAGGGCATCGTTTATGTCTTAATTCACTCAAGTAGAAATGTAACAGTAATAAGATCTGTGTAATCCTGCCGCTTTTGCACATTCACTGGCAGTAGGAGGAGCATATTTTTTAGAAAATCTGTCTGCTACCTGTCTTTTCCCTCTGTGTTTCTTCTTTAAATAGAGCATGTGATGAGGCTCCCCCCTGCTGGTTTCCCCTCTCTTCTAGAGGTGGAGAACACAGTGGTAGCTGTGTGTAGAGGAGGAAGTCTCATTCCCGAGTCTTGGATAGACACTCTCTGAACAAAACAGATTTCCCTCCCTCTGCTTTATTAACTGTAACAGCTCCATGTGTCTCTTCAGTACAGAAAAGAGCTAAAATGTCTAAATATAAATTTCATTTTTAACACCAAAATATCTTAATATTCAGATTCTGATTGCGATCAAAAGGGTATAACTGCATTTTCTTTGAATGTAATTCACACACAAAAAAAGAAAATTCTAAAAGAGTAATAACCACAGCTGTTGAAACACACATTTTATGAGTGATTCGCTCAAATTCAAATAATCGTGCAAACAGCAAGGATGCGATAGCCTTACGAGAGCTGCAGGAGGCAAATGTGCACTCTAGATAAAAATAAACACAGATGTTGCTGATTTATGAAGATTCCTGCTGTAATTATATGAATCAAGTGGTTATAATTGTCATGATGCATAGACAATCTGCATGCGCAGATGCAGAGAGTATTATCTTTGGGGTTTTTTTATTTTTTACAACAACAAAAAATGAATTAAAATAAAAGCAACTGGGACATTAACTACACTTCAAGCAGCACAAGCAGGTTTATTTTAAGCAGCTAAACAGTAGTTAGCACACTGCACACAGAAATTTATGTGTGTGTGCTTGCCTACATCCACACTAACTGGAACACTGGCAGTTGGAGAAATGTGAAAGTGTAGCTCTAATGACCTGGTATTCAAAGTCGGTGGGAAATGGTGACAGGGGAATGCTGCACAGAGACCAAAATACATCTTCTGGGAAAGATATTGTGTGAAAATGTTTTATATTTTGAATAGAGGCCTGGATTACATTTCATATTAGCCTCCCCTGTTTAATTATAAAATCATTCCACTCTGTACTCCATACTTTAACAGGCACTCTGTATATTCATTAACAAGAATGCTCTGATTCCTGGAAAGGATGAATTGAACGAGATCATGAATTTGTGAACATATTAAATCTTTAACAACGAAGAAACTTCTATAACCTAAACAAGTACTAAAGGAGGTTAAAATATCTTTAGAAGTGTATTTGGAAAACAGGTAAAGTTGTGGGGCTCCGCACAAACTGTGCTGGAATAAAGCATAAATAGTAGACATCAGGAATAAAGAGCAAATAGGAGAAATATATACAATTGAGAGAGAGATATATACAAAACAAGAGAAAGGAACACGTTGGTGTGCAAAGTGCAAAGTTCTTGGAAGTGCTGCAAAGAGGCAGAGTTGGTCAGAACAGAGTGCATGTGTGAGTTGTCTGAGTGATGGGGGTTACTCAGACCATGGCTCAGATTGGTGAGGTGGGTGTGCAGGGGTGGGGTGTGGGGTCATAGTGTTTGTTGACAGTCCGAATGGCCAAGGGGAAGAAACTGTTTGTGAGCCTGGAGGTGTGGGACCTGATTGCCCTGAGGCACTGACCAGAGGGGCAGCGGGTCAAACAGGTGATGGGTGGGGTGCAAGGGGTCTCCTGTGATGGCCCTGGTTTTCCTGAGACAGGAGGATCTGACAATGGCCTCCAGGGGTGGCAAAGAGCAGCCAATGAGTTTTTTGGGCAGTGTTAATTACCCTCAGCACAGCCTTCCTGTTCTTAGTAGTGGCCCTTGTGTAATAAACACCCAGACACTAGGAGAGCATGCTCTCCACTAAAGAGCAGTAGAAGGCCAGCAGCAGCTTCTGGTGAAGGTTATTCGGAGGAAGTGCCATTCAGCTGCTGCTGAGCCTTCTTTACCAGGGCGGTAGTGGTGTGGGTCCAGGTGATGTCAGCGGAGATGTCGGTGCCCAGAAACCTGATATTGGAGACAGATTCCACCCGTTCTCCATTTATAATGAGAGAATTAAGAGTGGACCTGTCTGTGCCTCCTGAAAGCCATTATGAGTGCTTTTGTTTAAATTACTTTACGTGGAAACCAGGTAAAACCTTACCTGCAAACACACAAGTTTAAGTTGTATCTATCAGCTTTAATTTGATACTAATTTAATTTTTTTTTTTTTGTGTGTGTGTCCCATTTGGATCTTTACCTATCAGAATTATTGTCTGAAGGTCAGGAAAGATGCCCAACGGATTTTATTCTATCAAAAGGACCATCGCGGTTTTGCCTTAGTGATCCATTTGATTGACCTTTGTTATTATTTATTTATTTAATTTTCATTTGTTACAGACATGACATGATTGGGGGACAGGAAAAGGAGAGAGAGAAAGAAGGGGAGTGAGGGGGAGAAAAAACAGAGGGGGAGAGGGACAGCAAGAGAAAGAGAAAAAAAATACATCCACTGGATCACCTGTTTAAAAAAAAAAAGCAAAGGGAAACGACAACAACACAATAATGTAATGCAGAGCAACACAATCTGCGGACCACAGCACTAACAGAGGTTGATGGTCATTACTGAATATTAGTTATGCAGTATGCAGAACTGACAGCACATAGTGTGATAAAACTTAAAACTTTCCTTTTTGCTAAAGCATATAGTTAGGGCTGGATCAGGTGACCCTGAATCCTCCCTTAGTTATGCTGCTATAGTTTCAGACTGCTGGGGGACCCCCTTGATTTATTGAGTTTTTCCTTTTCAGTCACCTTTCTCATTCACCATGTGTTTAGATCTCCCTGCATTCAACCATACTTGTTATTAATCTCTGTCTCTCTTCCACAGCATGTCTCTTTCCTGTCT
>VURO01000686.1:8201-25029 GCA_015108175.1 Pelvicachromis taeniatus | reverse complement strand
GGGCAGCCCTCGTTAGCCTCCATGACCGCTATCGTGCTGGTACTTTTGTTTTTTACCAGTTAAGACAAAAAGCATCAATGAGTCGTCTATTAATAAGATCTTACAGGTATGCTTCATATCGACAGTTTACCTGGTTGATGCATGGTTGGCTGGCTGGCTAGCATACGTAGTCATCCCATCATGTGCAGTAAACGAAATAAGGACAGTCTATCCAGACCCAAGTGGCATATATGCAGGATTTCAAGCTGCAGCTGCTGATCATGTAGAGGTAGATGAGGTCTGGAGCCATTTTAATGACATATAGTTTACATTCTTACTGTCTCGTTCTAATCTACTACGTAGCTAATACTTCCGACAACTTATTTACGTCATCGTCCCAGAATGCATTGTGTGCGCAAAAACATGGCAGCTCCCATGGAACCAAAACCGTTTTAAAAAACTAAGATTTAATGAATAACGAAAACATTGTAGTTATTTTGAGGTATGTTTTTATGTAGTGGAGATCATTTGTAACATATTTATAGTAACTTGTCATAATAGCCGGGGTTCCTTTTAAGACTAAACTGCTAACAACATCAATTTATTTTGTGGAGAAAAAAAAGAAAAAGATGAAACAAGTACCAATAATGACATAATGATGTTTGCTGTTTTTTTCTTTTTTTTTTTATCTCCAGAGCAACTCAATTAATTATGATTTCTTTAAATCTAGCAGGTTTGATATGAACTATCTAGGAGTCAGTCATAAATTGACCTTTAGGTTTTCTCTCACAGGCATTTTAAAGCTGGGAAGTCCCTCAAACAGCCTAAACTGGTTATCTCTAGGCTTCACCTGGTTTGGAAACTATATAAAATGTAAATAAAACAGAATGCAATGATTTGTCCACATTTAATCTCCAACAGAATAGCGAATTTCATGAAAATCTTAAGTAGTAAGTAGCACTAAAGTAGTAGCTAATTTTTTAAAATTTATACCAGCAACACATCTCAAAAAAGTTATGGCTAGGTAAACAAGAGGCTGGAAAAGTAAATAGAACTATATAAAAATAGCAGTGGGATCATTTTGCAAATAATGAGGTTAACTGGCAACAGGTCAGTAGCATCTCAGAGGTTCACCATTCAACACAAAGCTATGTCTAGAAATCATGGAACAATTTCAGGCTACGTCCACGCAGATTTGAAAACTGAGATTTTTCTATGCGTTTGCGCCTTTCGTCCACATATATGTTTACGATCACTGAAAACAGAGATTTTTAAAAACTCCTGCCAGGATGGATATTTTCAAAAACTCAGTTTGACGTCATGCTGTGCACCATGTTATTGTTTATGTAAGATGAATTTCTACAATGTCGAATATAGATAAAATGCTGGTGCTGTTGATCATACTATCTGCAGGTTTTACACGCTTACACACACACAGTTACTATCCCTCCATTTAGACAGACAGAGGTGTCAGAGTGAACTTCTACATTTAACACAGACGCTCTCACAACCTTAATGCCGACGTCATCGTTGGTTTTTTATATATAGATCTATATAGATATATATTTATTTTATGAATGCTGTATGCATTTTGTTCATTCCTAAGTTGTGAGTCTACACCAGCCAAAGTACCGTCTTTGGTTATTAACGTTTGAAATGACGAAGGTACTTGTAAGGGAAACACAAAATTAGCTGTCTTTCTAGAAAAACACAAAAATCTTTTACTACTTCATAAAACCCTGTTTACGCTTTCCCTCCCAGGCTTCTAGACTTCTGATTGGCCAACTTTTCTACACGGCTAGGATTTGGCATGTTCATCACAGGAATTTCCTTCGTTTTTGGCGCTTACATGTGGACGGAGATTTTTTTCAAAACTGCACATGTGGATGGAATTTTTTTTAAAAACAAAACTAAAAATCTCTTTTCAAAAATATCCATGTACGTGTGGACGTAGCCTCGGAATAATATTCCTCTGCAAAAAATTATGAAGACTTTGAATATATCATTTATAGTGCATAATATCATGAAACGAAAAAAGGAAGTTGGAGAAATCTGTGTGTGTAAAGCCACGGCTAAAAATCTATATTGGATGCCCATTATCATCGGGCCTTCAGGCAGCAATGCATTAAAAACAAGCATCAAATAACTGCATTGGTTCAATTGGATATTGACACCCATTTCTAATAAACACCGGTTTGAAAACATGTCACGACAAATAGACGCCGGTGTCCAATAGTAGCCAGACGACCTTCGACCCGGAAGTCCCTCCGCACTGTCGTTGGTCTTCTCACATCTCATCACGACCAGCAGCATTTAAGCTGGATGCCCGGCGACCGTCGAAGTGGGATTATTACACTGAACTGGAACTGTCTGCTAGCGAACCTGCTAAATGTGATTTTCTGCTCTTTTACTTCCTCTTGCGGCGAGTCGGGGGTTTCGGGGAGCACCACTCATGCACTGGGCTAACACAGACAAGGAGACACTTGGGAGCAAAGGAGGAGCACAATTGGAACTGCATTATTTGTGAACTGTTAGAATACGTTTTGGAGCACTGTAAGTAAATGTCTTTTCACCTCGGTCTAAAAACCGCGCCTGGGTCCTCTTTCCCTCTCACTTCCATGACAATTCCGTCTGAGAAGGGAATAAGAGCCGGTCTCCAACAACCGCCGGTCTCTTCTAAACGCCGGGCCAACCGGATAATTTTTTGAATAACCGCCAGGGCTACTATTGGAAGATATACGGTAACCATGCCATCCACAGAAATACAGGTCAAAGCTCTATCATGCAAAGAAGATGACATACAGTATGGGAACATGATCCAGAAATACCACCGTCTTTTCTGGACAAAGCTCATTTGAAATGGACTAAGGCAAAGTGAAAAACAGTTTAGTGGATATAAATTTAAATTTGAAATGAATTTTTAGAAAGATGAAACGAAGAGAGTAACCATTTGTCCTGTTATCTGTATTCAGCTCAAAACCCTGTATCTCAGTTTGTATTAGTGTCTATAGAATTGACAGCTTGCTTGTCAAAGCACAATCAAACATGAAAGGAATATATAGATTTTATAGTAACAAATGCTCCGATCCAGTCCAGATGACACATTTTCCATATTTGAGCAAGACAATGCTAAACTGTAGTATACATTACAGTTTATCTATTGGAACAACATGGTTTTGTTGTAGAAGAGTCTGGGTGTTGAACTGACATGCCTTCAGTCGAGGCCTTTAACCAAATGAGAACATTGGCTGCATCATTAAATGAAAGGTACTGTTGAGCAACTAGAATCCTGTATCCAACATAAATGTGAAAATCATTCATCTCCAAAAGTCTAACAAACTATAGCTTGAAGCTTCAACTCCTCTGCGAAGGCTTTCCACAAGGTTTAGGAATGTGTTTTTCCTGGTGACAGCCAAATCCAGGACTTTTTGTAATATTTAGTAGTGACGAAATTTAATGGCTGGATTTGTTGCACAGGTGGCATCCTGTCACAGTACCATGCTTGACCCATTCTTTCACAAATGTTTGTAGAAGCAGTTTGTATGGAAGTGATTGGAACACCTGAATTAAATTATTTGGTTGGCTGAATGAATACTTTTGGTAATATGGTGTAAGTTGGTGTTCCTCTTCTACATCTACCCAGTGATAAATTTAAAACACCAAGGAGACAGCCCAGTACTGATAAATAACAATTTTTATTCAAGCAGTTTACCAAATAGCTGTATGACTTTTTCATTGGACACCAAGCTTCTGAAATTATACTGTTCATGAAGAATGGTAGACACATTTCACTGTGCCACATACTGTACTGTTCAAAAACACATTAAATTTGACCATGACTACTGCTATATTTTGTCAAGTTGAAACTAAGACACAGTAAGGAAGTACAATTTATGATAAAAAAAAAAAAAGCAGCAGGTATCAGGTAACAGGTCAATGAGGTTCCCAAGACTGTGCCATGGCACAATCACCTGTGATCAGATTTGTGATGCAAGCACAGCGTGAGCAGGATTCCATCCAAAGAACAACACACACAGTAATAACTGTTGTTTATCTCAGCGATGTAGCAGGGATGTGCTTGTGATGTTTATATATACATTTTTAAGGGTTGTTGTGCTGGAAAGAATGCAGTATTTTTCTCTTTTCAGGTCTATCATCAATGTATATTTGCTGCACAGCTGGTGGTGTATAAGTTCATAAAACACAGCTGAACCATCCTGGAGAGAGGGCTGAGTTTTCAAATAAGAAGGAAGAAGCTACAGATATACTTTATGACTGCACTGTAGTAGTGACATAAGAAAGAAAATAGAGAAAGTAGTTTTGAATGTCCAAATATACAACAGCCATTGAATAGGTTTTTTTCAGGCTTGTTCTGACTGACTAACAGACAAATTCTAGTTGACTAACCTGTTTGTAGATTTTATTGTATGACCAATGTGTACCTCCCAATTGATATTCACTGAGAGCTTTGCTATGCTTATAGAAATTTAATATTTTTTTTCTAATATACTGTATATATGTGTCTTTTTTCTTCCCAGATAAAATTGCATTTACATATTTGATCCCAGAAGAAATGATCCCCAGTCAAAAATAGACATTATGTGCTGAGGTTTCTTATAGGTGCCCCCTGTATACATGCTTAAAGCTTGACTGACCTTAGCCATTACATTCCTCTCTAGAGGATGGTTCTGCAAGATAGAGGTTGGCTGATGCTGAAATGGGTCTGAATTAAATTGGACTTCAGAAATACAACATAAAAAAAAACCCTGCCTGCATCCCTCGAGGACCTATGCAGCTGCCTTGGGCAAGATGAAGATTTAAAAAAAATGTCCAAGCATAATGAAAGAAGGATAATTCAGTTACCAACAACTATGCAGTATTGACAAAATAATTATTTTTCTGAATTATCACTAAGGGGCATTATTATTATTATTATTATTATTATTATTGTGTGGATTTTCAGTATATCTTCATGTTCCAATCTTCTTGTTTGCTTTGCCAAGCTGTCAGCATATTCTATTCTATAACCATCATGTTATATGGCCTATGATCTTTCTACCCACGTGCTTTAGACGAAGTGGTTCTTTAATGCTTTCAATCCTGTAATTGCCCAATCAACAACTTCTCCATTACTCCCATTACCTCCAAGCGCTGTTGACAAAACTACTTGCACTGAAAGGGCAGCTGAAAAAGCTACAAGCTGTTATTAGCATAGCTAAGCTTCTGCAACAGTAAATCTGTTTTAACTCTAAACAACAAGCTTTTCAGAATACATAAGCTGCAGTATATGAATGAACATTAAATACTTAAAATGTTTTCTGTTGCTCTAAATATCATGTATGTTTTTACTACGGAAGGTTCTACATCATTGTTTCCTTGTTCATGTAGTGAAGATTCACTCTCAACTAAATTAATTGTCATGGTCTGGGTGGGTGTGGGTATTCTCCTCAGTGATGTGCTCCACCTCCGGGCGGGAACCTCAATCAGCCGACACACCTGACCTCAATCGAGCCACTGCTATTTGAGACCCACACTCACATCAGACCCCTGCCAGATGGTCTGCTCATTCTCACCCCTGGAAACCATTGCACCTGCTTCCGTAGCCTGCTGCGCCCCGGTCAGCGTTCTGCCTCGGCTCCTGCCTTCCTGCCTGCTTCCCTGCCGCAACTCCTCGACAGTGAAGGCTCTGGACCCCCCTCGCTCCCCTAGACAACGCTGCCTCACGACCCCTTTCCCTGCACTCCGTCATAGACCCCAGCAGGTTGTTTCCTGCTGATCCGTCCTGTCACCTATTCACCTCCCCCCTCAGACATAGCGCCCTCAACCCCTACAGCCCACTAGACATTACTGTAAATAAAGAGCACTTAACTCACCTCCGTTCTGTCTCCCTCTGTCTGCGTCCGAGTCCGCACCCACAGCCCGGCCCGCCTGGCCGTAACAGTAATGTTATATGTTAGCTTCCTGGATGCCCCTTTAACCCCATGTATTATTGATTTATTTTAAATGTAGATGTTTCAAAATAAGTCAATTAAGTCCTAAAATAGATATCATGGGACTGTAGCCAGATGTTCTGGTGGTAGTGCTACGGGAGTCATTAGTGCTGTTAAGGAATTATCACAGCGGTAATGATACAAATGGAATGGAAGCATTTCACACATGGGAGAAGTTTGTATTTTAAATCAAACTGATTCTCACTTAACCTGTAACACATGGATCTGTATACCCTAAACTGAAAATGAAATACTTCTAGCTGAATGTCACACTTCGAATCTCCTTATCTGGTTTTGTGAACTAGTGTCCAGTCAACAGCTGGCATGTTGAGAAATCATGGGATACACAGTACAGTACAAAACATACCAGCCTACCCCAGCTTATTCTGATATAAAATCCAAAATCAATCAAAAATAAACTTAATAATAAACAAAATGTAAATAAGTAGCTAACACTTACATACACATCTAGCAAGTACTCAGGTTTACTAAACCAGCAATAATAATGAGGCACTGGTGCATATGTTATATGTTTACATCTCTGCATGACTGATAATAAGTCTAGAAGACTACACTGCCAGCAAGATTCAAAAAGCAGGTGTATTTCTGTAAGCAGGTTTATTTTTCATTTCAGATGAAACCACCCTAGAGTGCTGAGGCAATGACTTGGGTCAACTTCATGTTTGCACAACCCAATTAAAGATATGGTTGCATTATAAGAAATGGACACAAACAACAAGTATAACCAATGTTTAAAAAACACTACACCAATAAGGACATTACAATAAATGGTAATGAATTACAAAAAGTTATCTGAAATCAAATGAACTATTTCATGATTAAAGTATCTAAATCATTTGCAGTACTATATAAAGTAAAAGTCTAAGGAGCTTGGAAAGAAACGTGTCGGGAATTTCTCTAAGTTACCTTGAAGACGTTTCACCTTTCATCCGAGAAGCTTCTTCAGTTCTAAGAGCAATTGGTGCAGGGTCCAGATTTTAAGCCCTATGGGAGTGTCTCGAAGAGGGTCATGGACCCCCTATTGTTCCTCTGCCTAATCACACGAGGTAAGGTGTGAAAACGGATGTGGGTCACAATCAACCAAGGTTTTGGGTGAATCCATTGTGAGACCTTGCCCCACCCTACCATGTGACTCAGGGATCTCAAAGCTGGATTATAGACGGCAGGCAGATTCAAAATTCTTTATTTGTCACATGCATAGTTATACAAGTACAACACTCAGTGAAATTAAATGTGACCTGAAATTCTCCTCGACTGTGCAAAAAGACGACATTAAATACAGTAAGTTGGCGTCAGCACCGCCTATGTTCACAGATGGTCGTTCACAGTGGACATAGATGGCTTCTTTCACTCCTCTTTCAAACTCTTTTCAAAATGTGAACATTGGTGTCCTCGAAGGAGTGACCTTTGTCCTCCAGATGCAGATGTACAGCTGAGTCTTGTCCTATCGAGGTGGCTCTTCTGTTGTGCCATTCATTTATGATGTGGCTGTTTAGTCTTTCCAATGTAGAGGTCTGAGCCTTCCTCGCTACACTGTACAGCATACACTACTTTGTTAAGCCTGTGTTTGGGAGTTTTGACATTCCATATTACAGTTATAGCAATGTTAATTAAAGTAGCTTCTGTAAAATGTAGTATGTTGTTTTGTATGTGTGTTTTATGTATATATTTTTTCATTGCACTTCAGCTATTATTTATTTCAAATATAAAAAACAAACAAACAATAATTACAGTTTAAGTTAGAAGAAAACATTTAAAATCTCAGCTGGACAAGATACATATGCGATATGACCTTGATTGCATATCTTATAACAGTGTCACAATACCAAAATAAAACCACAAATACAACCCATCCCTGCATTTTCTTCCATTTGTCTAAGTCAGGATCAGTCACTATACACATCTATACACTGTGCATTACTCCGCTGACATTAACATTGCTCAATAACCCAGCCTAATACATTTGACATCACTGTAACTAATACTGTAAATTAAAAGGAAGAAGTAGAAGAAGTAGCTGAGGCTGATCAGTTAATAATTTATTTCCCCTTTGACAGCAGCTTTGCTGCTGCTTTAGATATACTTAGTTATTATATAATATTGACCATGTAAAAAGTCTAAATGATGAATGTAGTATAAATAATTGTAAAAGCTTTAGTGAATACCATGCATTTATAAAACTCATAGTATTTAAGGCCTATATTTAAGCATATTCAAATTCTATAGCTCTGAAATGCATCCTGATTTTTAGCCTAAATAGTTCTTCAACTGCAAACTGCCAAAATCGTTCATGCTTGATTTATTTTTGCATCTTGAGTTACTGGTTACCTGTCTTTTTTGCCTAGATAAATTGAAGATTTATATATTAAATATGGAGTCATATTCCAGCACTTTATCATCCCTTAAGGAAATTTAGGTGTGCTAAATGATAAATGAGTGGACTATGTACTAGAATGAAATTTAAGTGTTAAAGTCTTGAGTCTTCTCTCAAATCCACTGAGGCTCATTAAATGTAGCTGTGTTTTATATTGATAAATATACATTCTAACACATGCATATTTACAGTACATTAAAATGGAGCCTTTGTTTCTTATAAACCTGCTGTCGGGGTGAATTTAAGTATTTTAACTCCACTGATGGTGGCTTTTCTGATTCATTATAAATGTTCGTAATCAACAGTAAAACTCTTCCACATTAGTTGATAGAACTTACTGTCAACAGCTGTTATAAAAATCAATATATTGTTTTTCTGTAAACAAAACATTTATAGAATACAATTCAAAAGTGATTTGCGGTGCATTCTTGTGAACAGAAGTTATGGTACTGTCAGTGAACAAAAGTGATGAATGAATGTCATTTTAAAAAAAGCATATGTTTAAAACCAGCATTATGCATTCAGAAATTACGCTGCATTCCTTGTCTATTGTACATACAGAGCTTGTCCTATTGTCTCATTAAGTAATGAAACAATGTGTGTTACATTAGCTGTATGCATTCAAACATGAATGTCCCTGAGCATGCAATGTAATTTTGCATATGGGCTGGTATCTTTATTAATATTAAAGATATTTTTCTCTCTTTAATATAGTATGAGTACATTTGATTATATTCTTCTTATTTCAACACTGATGTACTACCCATCCATTAATGTAATAAGCCTTAGGCTTGCCACAAGGCAAGGTAGGATATAATAAAGTTATGTATTCTTTTCAGCTACTAATCAAAATGTTATCGTACATAACAGGACGAGTTCAGACGACATGTAATGATTTGCTCTGCTGTGTTGCTGTGGCCAAGTACTTTTAACTGTCTGCCTTGGGCCTATAATTAGGTATCCATGGGGCACCTCACCATTGTGCATTTTCTTATACTCCTTCACTGCTATTCTCTAAATTATTGAAACTGTAACAACCTCCCTGGCAACCATGTAGAATTATTCATGGACTGCAGTACAATCAGCGGGATCAATTGATGGAGTTTTTGCACTGCTCTCAAATAAACAGCCATCTTATGCATGTAATCACATGTTTGGTGACCTTGAAAAGGGGCAAAGATGTGAAAGAATATAAGTGAACAAACCCCCTGGTTTTAATCATATCACCTTGAGCAACCGTGCATATCCAGAAAAATCAATTTCAAGAACAGAAATGGTATAACGGGTCCATGCCCTTTGTGTGGTTCCTGCTGAGTAACTATTAGGACAGTATAGCCTTCTGAGGCTGGCTCCAGTAGGGAGATGACTGGGTCATTAGTGATTCCACAGTGAGGGTGTGGGTGCACTGTGGAAAAGTTCAAAAGCATTCTAGGTGTGTTCCCGAGGGTTGAGGATGGAGGTCTTGAGGGGAATTCTCCACACACCGTTCAGCATGTCTAATCTCAGCAGGTAGCCCCTTGTATAAACACGTGTCTATCTGCAGGGGGACACAGTCAGGGAGGATGGAAAAGAGCAAATGCAAACCTTCATTATGTAAAGAGTGGTGTATATTGATGAAGACAGAAACAACAGAGGCAAACAGCCACCACACAATCCCTGGATGACACCGACCACCCAGCTTGTCTTATTGTCATGCATGCCCTCCTCTGAGTAGTGATGGGGCACTGGGACAGTGGTAAAAGGCAACATAATCAATCAAAGCAGGCACCCTGACATTCAACATAGCAGAACATTTCAAAGGGGAAATCACAGCTACAGCAGTTTTCTTTCAGTGTGTCTCTGGCGTGCATGGACAGTAAACATACCGGTCAGTTTCTTTCAATATTCAGCCGATTGCCTGCATATAGTGCTTCCTCTTCCTTTGTCAATAAGTTTGTGACTAATATTGATCTCTTATCATGTCAGACAAGAAGTTTCAGTTTCCGTAAATATGATAAATATAGAATAGAAAAGCCAGACACTTTTTTTGTTTGTTGTTTGATAAATGAAAAAGTTAAGAACTGGTGCATTTAATTTAACATTACAATTAAGTTATATCTTGGACCAATATTTTTTGTTAGATGCTGATGTCCACTCTCAACAAAACCATCTTTGTTTAACCCTTGATAATGTGTTGCTGTTAAGTTACATAATACTTTTACTGTATGAACAGCAGATCAGAAAAAAAAAATACATGGCTTGACAACCAACTTTCTAGAAGACAAGTGAAAGAAAAACCTGGCAAGTCATATGTAATAAAAGCATGTGTTTCAACCTCCGTCATTTGTATTGCTTGAGGGATGCACACAGCTTCTGTCTGGGAAACAGCTGTGCTGTGTTTCTCTTAATTGTGTGGGTAATTAGCAAAGTTGAAAATATATTACATATGTATGGACTTGAGATAAAGAAATTAGATTCCAGTGGCATTTAATTTTTAAACCTGACTGACATACTTCATTACAGGGAAAGGGGGAAAAAAACACCTAATTTAAGGCTCAGATTGAGAAACTACCCAGAACTTGGCACAGTAACTGTTCTCTGATACTGAGGATGGGCAAAAGAACAACCAAAACCTATATTTCACCCTCTTCATATCCCTGAAATTGCTAGACTCAAACCAATTTAAGAGATAAAAAAAGAGCATGAAATAGGAACAGGGTAGGAAGAAAAAAAATATATTAAATGTTCTGAATGTATTACATCACTGAAGAAATTCATAGACCAGACTTGACAAGACTAGGTTGCCTGCATAACTGTCATTTGGTTTTGTGAATAGCTGTCATAAGTTAATTTACAGATGTTCCAGCTGTTTCTTTTCCAGCTCCAAAATGACCTTTTTACACCTACTTGTCCCAAAAGAACATTGGTAACAGAGGGCACAAGCTGAATACCAACTGCATCTAGTTCAATTAGTGCCCACCATTCAAAGGAAGCCTTTAATATTTTTTTTTAAGCTCTACATCTTTAATGTACGCTGTTACTTTAAAAATGAGAAGACATTTAATGTTTCCCTCAGCTTGCATGCTTATAACCGAAAAGCTATCATTTGAATGCAAATATAACAGATGTTTCTACTAAAGCTCTAAAAATTAAGTAAATATCTAAAGAAGTTCAGCTTGTTTGTTCATGTGCTTGTTTGTAAACCTGGGGCTTCCCTTGCTTTGTCCTCTGCTCGACTGACAGCTGTTCAACCCAGCAGGCCCCTGAGGCAGAACACGAAGCTCCATCTGATGTCAGTTTGTCTGGTGTCAGCAGGCCAAGACACTTTGTTTTTCCATCAGCATCCTCACCTCTGGGGCGAGAGCATCTTTGGTGGTAGACTATTTCACCATCAGTAATGAGACATACTGCATGGTGGGAGTCATCCATGACAAGTTAAGCAAGTCCACACATAGTCACATAAGTTTTCACCTTGCCAAGTGGCGGTGAAAATTCTCTATATTTCTCTGGTGCTGAGAAATTGGCATTGACTGCTGGGATTAATGAATCGCTCTTACTGAAAGTGTAGGTGTACTTGTCAGTGACACTGTCCAGGCAGTAAGTGTTCCTGTCAAGTGGAACACAATTCTGTCACATACCTCAGCCTTTAATTATAGTCCAAGCTCTCGTCATCTTGGGCATTTATTAAAATAGAGCAGGGTAGGCTAAAATGGAAGTCTATGGCATTGACTGTGACAAAAAAGTGTGATAAGTCCAGGTGATTTCATTTTATAATAAGTGATGTTGGGTTTCTTGATTTTCCCTTGACAATGTGTTCTGGTTTCTTACAGATTCTAATCATCAGTGATGTGCACTGATGAGGTCAAGTTTGTCTTTTAACATAGACAGTTGAGGCTTTATTTTATGGGATAGCTTGGATCCATCAATATCCTCCCATATTCATTCTAAGGTTGCAAGCCTTAGTGTCATCTGATTTGGTTTGTGCATGGACCCATCAACTTCCAGTAATAGCAGGATTTCCTGACAAGGCAAATTCATGGAGCTATGAAGGACTCACAGAAGCCTGAATATTTGAATATCTAATAATCATATTATGAATAAAAGAGAAGGTGCATTGCAAGGTCAGTTATCTGGACTGAGTTGTTGGTGTGTCCAAAGAGATGACAATAAAAAAATATTTTTTTTAAAAGTAAAATTGTACAGTTAAGCTCAACATTAAAAAAGAGAATTAATGAGCTAAAATGTTATCTTCAGAAGATTTTTAAAAAGTGGGGAGAGAAGCCCAGACCTCCCTCTCCTCAGCCACCTCCTCCGGCTTATCCAGGCCGGCCGCAAGATATAATTTCTCCAGCATGTCCTGGGTCTGACCCTTAGGCCTCCTCCCGATGGGACGTGCTCAAAGTACTCCCCCAGGAAGCATCCATCCTTATCAGATGACTAAACAATCTCAACTGGCTTCTTTTGATCTGGAGGACTAGCAGCTGTACTTGGAGCACCTCGCGTATAACTGAACACCTTATGCTATCTTTAAGGGAGAGGCCAGCCAACCTTCAAGAAAAATACTGCCATGACTGCTAACACCCCGTACACATCATAATCAGCTACACCATTAGAGGTGACTCAAGGGTAAAAAAGTATTGCAAAATATTAAATTGACACTTTTTTAAAAAAAATTCTGATTTATTATGTTAAAATTTGAATGTGTTGTGTGTGCAATCCAATTGTAATGTCAAAACTGTTGAATGAACTGTTTAACCCTAGAACCGATTTTACACGTCCCGTAACACTGTTAAATCATCTCATATTTAATGACATTTCCTGAAATGGACTTATTAATCAAATACTAAAGTTTGGTGCATGTGTGATTTAAACAAAAATAATAATAAATTCATCAATAATTTTTTTTTGAAAAAGAAGAAAAGCCTAGAACCACAGAGCACGTGATAGAAACCCATAGATATCAGTGTAAACCACAACTGTGCCACATCAGGTATCCTAGCAACACACATTTTTATGTGAAGGCTACTATAATATTAGGGCAGAGCTATTCAAATGTGATAAATAAATATACAGGAGACTGTAGTTAGATAAAAGATAATTTTATTATTTTTTTAGCCATTCAGACTTGGGTTTGTTTTGGATCATTGTCTTGCTCCTTAAACTAAGTACTCTTGAGCTTCACGCTACAACGACCAGATATTGTTCTTTAGAATTTTCTGGGAAAAGCAGAATTCATAGTTCTGTCAATTACTGCAAGTGGTCCAGTTCCTTGAGCAGAAAATCATGCCCAGACAATCATACTACCTCCAAAAATGTTTCACTGTTGGTATGATGTTCTTTTTATAAAATGCTGTGATAGTTTTACATCAAATATAGCAGAATGCATCCCACAAAGTTCAACAGCCGATAGAATATTTTCCCAAAAATTATGATTTTTTCATTTATTTTTGGCAAATGTGGGCCTTTGTGTTGGTTCTGGTTAATAGTGAGTTTCCTGCTTGGAGAGGACAGTCTTGAGTATTTTATGTCATTCAGGGATTGGTTCATGTTGAAGTGCAATGTTTATGAATCTGTTCGCTATGTGGCTAGTTCATGCTGCTAATGCTAGCTGTTATGATACACACTTGTTAGCTGTAAGCTAAAACGACTTGGTGTTTTGGAATGTAAGATGATCATGTAGAACACCAGAGAGATACATGACTGGGAAGATTGAAAGGATAACAAAATACAGAGAAAATAATATTTTTTTATATATATTTACATAATTTCCAACCACTGTCCCCTGCTCGGCTTACATTCACAATACACAAAATTACAACATTCAACTGCCGTTATTGTCATGTAAAAGAATTATAGTTAATGGGGTTTTTTTTTAGTGCTGTCAACATTAACGCATTAATACGGCGTTAACACGCGGTCATCATGATTACAATTTTTAGTGCACTCAACCCGTCTGGAGCACAGAATGGACAAGCTTTGGACGAACTGCCCGAAATGCATTTACAGAGTCAATTCACTGATTCTGAGTCAGTCTGCGCTCCAGATGGGTTAATTGTTGATCGCGTTAGTCATGATGACGCGCTAACGCTGAGTAACCCCTCACATGGATTAATCTGCGTTAACTCGTTTACAGGGATTTGCCCATTTGCGATAACTTGGATCAGTTCGCGTTAACGCTGACAGCACTAGTTTTTTTGTTGTTGTTTGTTTTTTGGGGGTTTTTTGTTTCATTTTTCTTGACATTAAAGGTTGAGCCCTTAGCACAGCATAAGCAAATAAATTAAATTTTTGCTGAAAATCCAGTTAATCACTTTTAAATCAACTTTATGAAGTAAACATTAGAGTCAGTAAAAAAAACAAACACTGAATCTGTAAATCCTGAAATGAATGAAATTTTAAAAAATGCCTGTGCTGTTTTAACTGTAAAGATTTTAATTCAATTTACTTCCTGTTAGGCTCCTCTCAGTTTGATTTTCTCAGCTTTAGTCTGGTTTCCTGATAACCAAGTTCACAGGCATGTGCCTGGAGCAAGGATAATGTCATTTTTGATTTGAAATCTTGACACAAATCCATCGTCATTTTTGAAGTTGCAGAACCTTTTATAGCTTTTCTTTTCAGGGCTGCAGGTGTTCAGTCATGATACAGCCTCAGGCTTATGAAAAAACACAAAAGTGATTTTTTTTTTTTATCTTCTACTATGCTTCAGTTATTACATTAAATAAATATTAATTTTTTTGTTGTGACATTTCATGGTTCATACTTCATTCACCAGACCGTTTCAAAATATCTTTAGGACAACTAAATATTAAAAAAAAAAAAAAGTAAAAAGCTGATTTCAATTCATTTTACTGAAGTAGGATGTATACTTTGCAGAGTAGAATTCATGTGAATGAACTCTTAAAGGAGTAATAAGTAATAATCTGTATGAGATATCATTGTGGAAGAGTGACAAAGTCATTAAAATTATGTTTTGAAACAGGCAGATAACAGTCACACGCTTTACAAGGATTGCTGACAAAATGAATTTCTTGTTTAGTCAATTACAATGTAGTAGGTAGTATTAGTGCTTTTTTTTAATGTATTTGTGTTGTGCTGAAAATGAGCTGTTACCAAAAGGATCACAGAATGTAGCCAATGCTGTAAGGATGCTTTCTACCTAATGTCCTCAGCACAGCTATTAATGTCCACCCAACAACTCAGCTCAGCCACTATCTTCCAGGTCTGATGGCTCCTCTGTGGTCATTTATCAGTCAGAAAGTGTTACAAGGGAAATACAAGGTCAGCTCAAGGAAGGGACAACCCTGAGTAGAGGCAACTGTTTTTTTATCACCTTTCTGCCAAACTTTGAAAACAAGAAACTTTGAAAGTTTAAAAACAAAAGAAAAAAGTCAAGGGCAGTACAATGTACTATATGTGTCACTAAAGTAATTTTCAATTTAATTTCATTTATATAGCAACAAATCATAACAACAGTTGCTTCAAGGGACTTTACATTGTAAACAAAAGCTCTACAATAACAGAGAGAACGTTTTAATCTTAATCTTAAAAGTAGAGAGAAGGTGTATGTCTCTCGAATCTAAACTGGGAACTGGTTCCACAGAACAGAGGCCTGAAAGCTGAGGGCCTCTCATTTTACTTTTAAAACTGCTAGGGTTCACAAATAAGCCAGTAGTCTGAGAGTGAAGTGATCTTTTGTGGTGATATGGTACAATGAGGTGTTTAACATAAAATAGCACCTGATTATTCAAGACCTTGTATGCGAGGAGAAGGATTTTAAAGACTATTCTTGATTTAATAGGGAGACATCAACATATATGCTGTTTTCATAAGATTTTATCAAGTATAAGGGTAAGCCGCTAGAGAGAACATCAGTCCCTCATGTTCATCAGTAAACAACTTTTTTTCCATCGGCTTCTAAACTTTTACTCACAACACCAGCCAGTTGCCCAGAGTGTGTCTGCTTTTCAACAGCTACAGGGGGCCAAAAAGAAAATCTAAACCATAATGGCCATAGCAACAAACATAGCAACATACCATAGCATCACATTGTATTTTTATCAGAAAAAGATCTTGATATAAATAGGTGCTTGACTCATCACTTTGTTAATAGCAATAACTGCTCAGAATTTAAATATATCTATCCTTATTCTGGGAGTTGTGTTGCTCCATTGGTCAAGGCTCATTGTTTTCTGTTCTTGAGTGTGTGATATGTTTTCAGGTGCATCATTAACATCATAGAAAGAAATATTAAGAGCAATCATATATATATATATATATATATTTTTTTTATTTTTTTTTTATTTTTTTTTTTTTTTTTATTTTTTTTTTTTTTTAAAGTAATTAAAAAAAAAATAAAAAAAAATATTATTTTTTATTTATTTTTTTTTTTTTTTTTTTTTTTTTTTTTTTTTTTTTTTTTTATTTTTATTGTTTTTTGTTTATGTTTTTTTTGTTGTTTTTTTTTTTATGTGGTTGTTTGTTTTTT